>PPJZ02000091.1:0-38141 GCA_003705955.2 Zygosaccharomyces kombuchaensis
GGTGAATAATAGTTCGAGAGCATGACAATCGGAGCGAGCTTGTAGGTTGCATACATATGCAATAGGCATAAGAGCACTTGACAATGTCCTCGGTGCATCCAATGGGGCATATCATCCTTTCCCCAGCAATTCGCAGCAGTTCACTCCCACGACCACCTAAATCATGACATTCGCACAAACGCATCTCAACAGAGCGAGTCGCAGTTCCGCGGCTACTCGTACAGAACGCAATTCACACAACATTTGATTGACTGTGAGGAATATTTCCAATTTTTAGTTTTATCTTGCGAGTGTCGCAAACAAAATCTTCCACATATCACACTAATTCCAGTTATATCACTTCGAGGACTTATCCGTTTTTTTATTCTTGAATCGAACTGAAAAGTTCCAACACTTGCGTTCAAACAAATCTTCCACATCTGCTCTCACTGCGGCTGCCAATGGCTCATGGCGATAACATCACGTGTTATATATCCAAACAACGACGTCTTCGAACGCGTACCCTTGTCAGGACGGTCCACTGTGTCAAGCTTGGCAAGTAACGATCGTTACTGAGTAATTATACTTGAACGTCGCCTTATCAAAAATGAAGTGAAATGAAATCAAACTTGGCACACGCGGCAGGCGCAGTAGACACGGCTACTTATTATTTTTGCGTATTTAACTAATACGCTTTATACTCAATTCCTCCCCGATAGCTTCCGAAGGGCGTATCTTAGAAATTCAACGTGGCAATTCGATGCGGAAGGTGAAATCCCGTTCTAATACCATGGGCCTCCTCCATTCGTGGATCTTGGGAGCTGATCGCATCTCTTCCATAGCTCTTTGTAGGAATTTGTTTTTTGTCCGGTAACCGCTATGAGCTTCACGATGTTGGCATCAGGCCAAAAAAACTTCATGCTGCAGCCGTGCCAGGCGTTCCGCTCAGATCGACAGCATGACGGGAACCGCTTCCGGGTATCTATGTATCGTACACAGCCGGCTCGTTACGTAGCATGCTCGATCCAGTTCTTCGGCCTACGCATGCCGTTCACCATGTAAAACTTGGAAGTACAGGAGTAGGACTCCCAGGTAAAGTCCTTACTAGGATCGCAGTCACACTTGTGTGCCTGCCTCACTGCGTCATCCACGGGACACTGGTGGAAGGGCACGTGATAGTATCCGAGGTCACCGAAATGGTGGATCTCGTCACGGTCCAGGAAGAGCGCGGCAGCGATGGAGTGCACGGGGGCATCTCCCCACCGCTCGTAGAAAAATCCACCCCAGTGGTCCAGGAAGTCGAAATAGGCGCTGTAGGCGGGTCCCCGCCACATCTCCAGTGACCCGATCTCGAAATTGGACCAAAAGTGGCACAGATTGTAAGAATAACCACCGTCATCACTGATGAAATCCAGCATGCTGTTCTTGTGCACATACTCCGGGTGCAGCGTCACAAACTCCAAAGTGGCATTCCACAGCGAGCTGATCGTCGCAGCATACTCTCTAATCGAGATGGTAAATCCATAGCGCTTGCCGTTCTCCCTCATGAAGCGGAACACATCGTAGTCGATGTCGCACGAGAGCTTGATGTCTGGCTCCACACGCCAGTACCACTCGTAGTCGTCCAAGAGCGGGTGCCTGAAAAACAGCCCGGACTCGAACCGGCACATGAACCGGTATGAAACACTGCCACCGTAGATAAGCCCATCCTGTCCCATCTGCTCGCGCGTCGCGGCGGCCTTCTCCTGGTCGATCCAGGGCGGGAAACCCCAGTCCTGCGGGTCGATCTGCCCGTATTTCGTTTGGCCACTCACCATCGCACTTGTCACCTCGATAAACTCATCCGTAAACGGCTCATCGTTCAAGAATACCCAGTCGTAGCCAAACTTGTGGTTAAACCTGTCCTCGACGCTCTTAATCGAGGGCAACAGTGAATAAAGGTCGCTGTTCCTGACCAGTGTAACAAATGTGGCCTTCTCCTTGGGTTCCCGGTATTCTTCAGCGGCTGATGGGCCTGTCAATTCGTGGTACACATTTCCATCTATTTCGACCTTACGCGTGGCAACCGCATCACCCCCACGGCTCTGGGCTCCCTTCCACAGCACTGCCAGTGTCACCAGTCCTATGGCCAGGTATCCAACCCAGCGGTTCAACCGATTCCTATTTGCAATTGATGGCATCGTCCTTTTCCCAGGTGAGAATAAGATGGACCGCTCTCTGTATTCGTATTATTATTTCAAGCCTTCTTTTTTTTTCTTTCTTAAATAGAACCCCAGGTTTAGGCGAAGTCCATTTTTTTTTTTTTCTTTCTTATTTAATATCCTTGTTTTAGTTGATTTTTTTTTTTTTTTTTTTTTTTTTTCAATCATCAAATAATAACCATCTGTTTTACTTGACATATCGGCTCAAAAGTATATGATGACGAGTGAAGTCGCAAGGCCCAAGAGGTCTTTGTCATCATCTATAAGGTCCCTTTTTCGCAGTGCTGAGAAGAGTCATCCCATTGGTACCTGTGTTTCGGAGCACCTGTCACATCGAGAACAACCGCATGTAGAGCAGAACCCGGAATCCGTGGAGGGTTCTGAGCCCCTTGGGGAGTCCCTGATAATTTATGAAGGCGATGTAGCAGTGAGGCCACCGGTATTGCCCATTTTGCCAGTGCAGAGACTGCGATTGCTAAGACAGAAACAAGAGTGGAGAAGAAGGCGCACTTTTGAGCTTATTAATAATAATCCGTTGCAACTGAACATATCAAACTACTCCTACAAGTCTTCGTCGACTCCCTCTCCGATGAAGCTGCCCATTAAAAGGGAAAATGGTAACCCTCCACTTAAGAAGAAGAAATTACCGAGGGGCACCGGTAAGGGCACCAAGTGGAGTGGAGACTTCGAATACGATCTGGCGGAATATGATGTGGCGACGGAAAAATCTGTGTCGCTGGGGCACAAATTGCCCCTCGATGAAGTTGCAGAGGCTAAAAATACAGTAGTGCAGGACGTCAATTCGGACCAACTGTCCACTACCCAGAGGAATGTGCTGTTAAAGGGCCAGCAGCCAGTGATGAAAAGGCAGCGGATGCCTGTTGAATCACAGGAAAAAAATCACTCTAGGCCAGCTAAAGGTGAAAAAGTCGTGCTACCATCTGTCGGGTTTGATTTTATCAAGGGAGGCGATACGCCCTCTAAGGTGAAGGCGCCGCTGAAGGATGAAGAAGAGGAAGAACCTAGGAGAAAGAGACGGATAACTGCAGCACCAACGGCGGCGGGCGAGAAATCTAAAACTTTCAATTTTGGCTCTGCGATCGGCAATAAGCAAGATGAGACCAAGCAATCACAAGCATTTAGTTTTGATGAAAAAAAGGATGGACAACCCAGACCCGCATTCAGTTTCGGTCAAAAGAATGACACCAATGAACCCAAACCTGCATTTAATTTTAGAAATAAAGTGGAAGAAACTGGAAACTCTAAACCTGCATTCAGTTTTGCAGCCAAGGAGGACAATTCTGAGAAAACCAAGCCAGCATTTAGCTTCGGAAAAAAGAAGAATGACACCGTAAGCAAGCCCTCTTTTAGTTTTGGAACGGGAGCTTCTACTGTTGATTCTAAAAAAGAGAAGTCTGCCGACAAACCAGAACTTGGATTTAGCTTTGGCGCCGGTTCCAGCGTAAATCCTGCACTGAGCTTTGAGACCAAAACAAATGAGCCAGAAAAGCCTAAACCTGCCTTTAGCTTTGGTGCTAAAGGGAATGAACCTGGAAACTCTAAACCCACGTTTGATTTTGGTGGTTCAAAGAACGAGGAACCCAAACAGGATACCAAGCAAAATGGGAAACCTTTGTTGTCGCTAGGGTCGGGTCCTAGTAATGACCCCTCCAAACCATCTTTCACGTTTGGAGTCAACAATGAGGACACCAAGACTGCTAACGATAAACCAGCACTTTCTCTCGGTACCACGAGTGGAAAGCCAGATGTGCTGCAAAAACGTACTGCATCCAAGGGATTTTCTTTTGACAGGATCAACCGGCCTGATTCAGGGAATCCAGTAGCAGGAGCCCCAGAAGCTATCACAGGAGCCTCAGCGGCGGCACCAGGTGCTCCAGCTGCTATTCCTTCATTCACGTTTGGCGCTGGCGCAAACGACAAGTCTGCACCTAGCGGTCCCAGCGTTTTTGCCCCCACTCCAAAAACCGCTACCAAACCTTTTACATTTTCCAACTCGAATTCCGGTCCACCTTGGTCTGCAGGCTCCACAACGAACACTACCAACAACAACGGCGCATCGTCTTTCAATTTCAAATTTGGCGCAGGTGGTACTACACCAGCTTCAGCTGCACCATCTGGCAACGCACCTGTAAGCAACCCCTTTGTCAAAAACTCCAACGGATTTCCTTTTTCCAATAACAATAGTGCTGCTATTGGTTTCAACGCTGCTCAACCTGCACAGGCACAACAAGAGCAGCAACAACAACAACAACCGCCGCCGGGAGCTCCACCAATTTTTGGTAATGCACCCAGCGTGTCTCCTGTGTTTGGGAAGTCTAGCAGCCCACCCATCATTCCTAATTCTAACCCCTCGAGCAGAGCTTTTACACCTTCGAATACAATCAATCTGAATTTTGGTAACGTAGGACCTGCTGACCCAAGCAGCATTTTTTCAGGCGGTGCGACGAACTCACAACCAGGCTCCATGGGGGCATCGAATCCTCAGCAAATATTTGGCGGTGGGTCTCAGCCGCCCGCACAGGTATTTGGGGGTGGACCCCAACCCTTTAGTAATGGCGGGTTTGGTGGTGCAGCTGGTGGGGGGTTTGGGGGAGTCGGTGCCGGTATGGCATCCAACCCTGTACAACCACCGGTTACGAATTTCCAAATTCCGCCTGGTAGGAAATTAGCCAGAATGAGACAATCAAGGAGAGGCTGAAATATACTTACATGTTTAGTCATGTTGTAATACTTTTAAACATATATTTACGCATTTCTTGAGATGGCAAAGTGACGAAAAGCAAGGACATCGAATATTTTTGGCAAAACTGAAAATATGGCCATTTCATATTTAGGCCCAAGACTTTACAATTGAGGGGCAGTTTCGAGGGACCATGGAAAAACTTCAGCCGTTGTTAGATAGTTGGGCCTCCAAGATCGGCACTACGATCCGCACAGAGCCCACCAACGTAATCCATCTGCCCTCCTTTCTACTTGGATGTTTCCTGACGGTGACCGTCTCAGTTCTGATCCCGCTAATGAAACTCTTTTTGGGCGGTCTATTACTCACATTAGTGACGTTACTCAAGTATCTGGTGATCGGCGGTGGTATTGTGGCTTTCATAATGATTGTAGTCACCAGTAGTGGCAGAGAGGCTAGAGTCAAAAACAAGTTACAAAAGGCGCAATCGCAGCTGCGACAATCCAAACCTCCACTACCTCCAAGGGCAGCGCCGACGAAACAAAGGCCAGTTTCGTCTCCAGGCCCAGTTCCCCCCATGGTGTACCCACCATCTGACGGAACAGGACTGGTCAAAGACGATTTTGAAGAGATCAAACACTATGACATCCCTGTCACCAAATCTCAACATCGCAAGAGGCAATTAGACGACCGCGCCTACAACAGCTTTATTAACAGGGCAGCTCTCAATGGAGTGAACTGCTAAATAGTTCATTTTTCTCATTTCTTTACATATATTTGTGCATACGGATGAAAACGCTTTAAAATTATACACCTATTAAAACATTTTTAAGTATAATAGAGAGGGGTTTCGGGGCCTGGGTTGGGTAGGTTTAATGAGTCTCACCTGGGATTTCGAAGACGATCTGCTTACCGGTCAACTTGTTGTACACGGCCTGGAAGGACTCCAACTTGTAGTCGACCTGCTGGACATCCTTGGAGTCCAACAAGACCTTCTGCACCTTGTTACCACCAACCAAGTATCTGACCCTCTTGCCGACAATCTCGGTTGGGAAGACCATGTCTTCCAAGATTTTGTCGTGAACAGCGGTCAAAGTTCTGGATCTTGGTCTCTTCTGCACCTGTCTAGATGTTCTGGATGGCTTGGGCAAGATTCTTCTCTCGGCCAAGAAGATGACGTGACGGTCTGGGAACTTCTTCTCCAACTCACGGGTCAATTTGGTCTGGACCTTGTGGTAGCCAGCCAAGGATGGCACTGGGACGAAGATGGCCAAGGCCTTTTTACCACCGGCAACCTCAATTTCTCTGATGGATTTGAACTGCAATGGTCTCAACTCAGCTTTCAACTCTGGGGAAGAGTTTTCCAACTCGGTGAAGGCATGAGCCACCTGCAATTCCAATTCGGTTGGGGCCTGAGACAAAATCTTGGTGTGCGTAGACATCGTGCTAACGTTTGCTTAGATTATTTGCTGGAGCTCTTTGACTGAATAACCAACCTTGAAATCGACGACAGCTATTTTTTGGCGATGCCAATGGTACTACTATTGGGCTTGACGAAGAATTATTCACTTGGGAAGCGAGTCAGCCCGCGTACGGACAGAGTCCCCTGCCCAACGCAGACTGGCTGGCAGGAGTCCAGCCTGAGTGTACTCCCGTCAGTGGGGAAGCTAGGCAGGGAGTCTGCTGCTGTGGTCTCTGCCTAGCTCCCTCCGCTCCGGTTACTGAACTCGAACTGATTGACGCAACCACGCACCCACGCAGATTTTTGTCCAGGCTCATCGCATCGTTCTCCGAAAAACAATAATTTTTCAAAAGTTATGTACGGAGGGAAAAGGTGTAAGGAAGAAGCAGTCACTCAAAAACTGATTTAGAGTAATCAACGTAAGGAGGACAATGGTGGGTCTGCGCATTATGCATGAAGCGTGACAAGATGGTGCCACCCAGGATTTGTTTGCTTTCACTTTGAAAAGCAGTCTGAAAGTTTCTTTAAATACAGAAGTTTTGCCCTGCCTTGCTTAATATTACACAAGAAGTAAGCATGGAAATGCCCGTTTTATGCAGGGGATTTTCAGCCGTGAAAGAACAAATGATCAAGAAGTGTTTACTCAACCCTATCGCGAAATGATTTTTTTTTTTGAGAATTTGGTTTGTGTACCCATCACGGAAAATAGACTTCTTTATTACTGTTAATATTGATATTTCCTTCCATAGCAATAGAAATGGAAAAATAAAATGAAAATTACTGAGTAAAATTTGATAAAACATAATTTATAGTAGTGAACTATAATTTAAATGCAAGGTATGTTATTCTGCAGTTGAATAATAAAACTTACTTGCAGCGCTTGTCCTGCCGGATCGCAGGTCGCCCGCTAAACCCATCACGTGTAGAGGCAGCCGTACCATGCTGACCAATCCCTGCTTGGGAAAGAGACAACTAAAGGAAATGGACATCGCAGTTATTGTTAGTTTGACGGAGCGTGGGGTTTAGTGAGTGACCAGACGCGGGAACGGGGGAAGGCAAGAAAGCTGGAAGCAGATAATTACAAATCTCACACCCGTTTTCTCGAACAAAATCCTCTTGATTCATTTTCCTGTAGATAGATATACATTGGTGCTGGCACATGTTGTCGTCTTCAGCAAGCACAGGTATAGTTCGCAGTGCAACAGGCACAAAGAGATCCATGGCATCCATCAAGCTTCCCAAGATCAGTGAAATGCCCAATTTGGGGCAGCCTCTGGAAAACGCCAAGAGAGCAGCAGCATACCGTGCTGTGGATGAAAACTTGAACGTTTACAAGCACAGAGTCATTGGAATTGGTAGTGGCAGTACGGTGGTTTACGTTGCCGAGAGAATAGGCCAGTATTTGAGAGACGACGAGTACAGGGACTACGTTGCCAAATTTACATGTGTGGCGACGGGTTACCAATCCAAGCAATTGATCATAGACAATGGTCTCTCCTATGGTATCATTGAACAGTACCCCTATGTCGATATAGCATTCGATGGTGCTGATGAGATTGATCCCAACCTGGACCTGATCAAAGGGGGCGGTGCGTGCTTATTTCAAGAGAAGCTGGTGAGCACAAGTACCAAACTTTTTATTGTGGTGGCTGACACCACCAAGAGGTCGCATACGAAGTTGGGTTCCCGCTGGACTCAAGGTGTCCCCGTCGAAGTTGTCCCAACAGCTTACGCCCGTGTCCAGCATGACTTGCTAGAGCTGCTCCATGCCCGGAGTGTGACCTTGAGACAAGGTGGAAAAGCCAAGATGGGTCCAATTGTCACTGACAACATGAATTTCATCTTGGATGCATGCTTTGGAGACATCGAAGACCCTGCAAGCTTACACACAAAGATCAAGGCATTGGTGGGCGTGGTAGAAACTGGTCTCTTCGCCAACAATGCCCTCAAGGCATATTTAGGCGACGAAGACGGTGATGTATACACCATCAAGAGAAAAACTGTGTAAACCATTGCAGGACTTCTTTTCGTATTTGTTATTTTTGTTGTCGTGATATTACATACATTGATATGGGTGGGTGAGAGGAGGGGCAGTCAAAATGCGAATGCGTCGTTACGAAAGTGTTTGAGAACTGTTTTATAGTTTGAGTCTTCTAGCGATTGGATTACGCGGCTAGAGGTCCTTGAGGAATAATATCATTTTTTGGACGTGTTGTTAGAGATCCACGACAAACCTTCTACCAGACCCTGGCCTGCAAGAGCATTACTTCCAACAACACACCACAACTGGTTCTTCAAATTCTGGCCTAGTTCTAAGTAATCCGAGACTTCTTGAGGCTTCATGGCACCTTTCAAATCTTGCTTGTTGGCCCAAACAAGCAAGACTACGTTCTCCATCTCCTTCTCGCTAATGATACCGTACAACTCTTCCTTGGCTTCCTTGATCCTTTCCCTGTCATGTGAATCTATAACAAAGATGAGTGCTGTTGTTGCTGGGAAATAATGCCTCCACAGTGGTCTTAATCTCTCCTGTCCGCCAACATCCCACATATTGAACTTCACATTCCGATAAGAAACTGTTTCAACGTTGAACCCAACGGTGGGGGCCGAAGTCTTAATTTTATTCAATTTCAGTTTATAAAGAATTGTAGTCTTTCCAGCATTGTCGAGCCCAAGCATGAGAATCTTCATCTCACGGGTGCCAAACAGTTTCCCCAACGCCCTAGACACGGAATTGCCCATCTGCACAATCCCGAACGCACTTTTCTATTTCTATGGTTGCTTCAGAAGCCGCCTTTCTTAGAAGACCTTCCAGAACATCTTAAAGTTGCCTAGAGTTTTTTTTTTTTTTTCTCCTCGAACTGTGTGAACCCTCAAAAGGGACCCGTGAACATTTTAGCAACTGTAAAGGGATATATTTTTAAGGATTGGATGCAAACTTCTTGCAATTTACAGAAGGAATTTCTATCAAGGGAATTCTTGGACGTAGTAATCTAAATCTGGGCGAGCGTAGTTAAGCTTTTTCTCAAGAGTTTTGTACTTGGCAAAAAGAAAAACACGAAACAAGTCCTTCCTCAGTCTGGCGGAAAGAGTTCCGCTTGTAAGACTTAGGTGTCGCATGGCATAAGCCAACTAACCTGCGAGTATCTCAAGACCTTTTACAGGCATCTTGGTGCCTTAAATGGTCGTTCACAAACACTTTGGAAATGCTCCTTACATGGATTTGCAAGATGTGCAGAATTATATTTCTGTTTGCTAAAGATTATTATATGGCACCTGAAGGGTTTGCTTACAATTGCATTTTTCCGAAGCAGTTTTAATTGTATTTGTACCGTTGGCTCCACTGCTCAACTATTTTCCTTCAAGGACAAAACCAAATAGGAAAGTGTCGAAATTTGAGTCCGCCCTAGAGAACTAGATAGTGTAGGAGAGATTTTTTCGTTGCATTGGTGGAAGGCGTCTCTTTCTTTCTATGCATAAAATCTGCATACACGGGATTTTACAGTAGGAGGACGAGATCTCAAAGTTCTTGGCAGCAACCACGTGATATACCGCTCGTGTCAGCTAACATTCATTTATAAATTATTTTTACTTGTTTGATTTCCTCTCTTGAGACCACCAAGCTCTAACAATGACCTAAAGTAAAACTGTCGCTCTCATCGTCAATCAAATATTAGAATCTCTATACTCATATATTTTTAGAGTAGCTCTCCTCATGAACTAGAATATAACAAGTAGAAGTTGTACGGCAAAAACGCGAATTGTGCTGAAGAACAGCGTTTTTCAGCACAATTCTTCGATAAAATTTCAAACGGTGGCTCCACTAGCGTTTGCCTGACGTTCAGAGGCTGGTGCCATTGCTATAAAACTATATATCAAGGTAATTAGCATTCCTGGCATAATCGCTAATGCGTGGGACGCCTAATCACAAGATTAGGAGTCCGAGTCCCCCCAATTTTCATTGCAAAGGGTACGTACTGGCAGCCTTATTCGAAATGATTATCGGTTACAAAAACAGTTAATACCGTTATTTCGTCATGCGCCATGCCAAGTAAAGCTTGTCTTTTGTTTTGAATCTAAGAATAGCTTTAATTAATGACTTCAAAAAGTGCCGAGGAGAGGCTCTCAGATATTTGGAACCCATTTGTCCTTTGTCCTTTGTCCTTTGCGGCTATATAAAAATACAGTTTCATTTCAAATGATCAAACTTATCTCTATCCAACGATTTTAAATACTGCAATGCACATTTAGAAAAATAAAGAATAAAAAAATAAATAAAGGATGGAGGTATAAAAACCCTCAACCGTTCTTAAACACTGTTAACACCATATTGATCTCAGTCACCAAGATCACAGGACCTTGTTTCGTCAAAACTGATCAAAGTCGAGAGGGCTTCAAAATTAATGTGAAACTATTTGCATACCTTGTCAGGAAAGAGCAGATTTAAGGACACCAAAAACTGTTCCCCCACCTCTTGAAAACCTTGTTTCACATTTCACGGACAGCTGCGTGATCCGGCGTAAATAGTACTCTTTTCAAACCATGACAGACCTGTCTGTGCCGCCAAACCTCCCCGTTCACCTCCGAAACCAGATTAGTGAGCTGGTAAGGGACTACAAGGAGGAGAACTTAACATTAAAAGGTTACGAAGCTAAACGCAAGCATTTGCTAGATCAGTATGCTAATGGACAGCGTTTCTCATCGCCTCCCATTCTTTCGCCAACTAAAAGAAGTCATGGGTTACATGTAAGGAACCAGAGCGGAGGGTCGTCCACAAGGTCCCATGGTGGCAACTTTTTCAACGATGCAACTTCAATCACTTCTTCAGTGTATCAGGGGAACTCAGGGGATTGTAGTGGTGGACCTGAGGCCCCCTACGTGTCTCAGAGAGGGCCCAATCGTCGTCATTCGCTTTACAGGGTCACCACGGTAAACTCTAACTCCGAATATTCTACTCCGAAGAGGCACAACGCCTCCAGTGTACATTTGTCCATTCCCTCCAACGAAATTGCTGGAGTACCTTATAACCCCATGATACCGTTGTTGCCTAGGGAAGAAAATCCATCGAATTCAGATTCATTAACATCCATTCTCAGAGGAAGGTTTGAAAAGTATCCAGGAGAAATCGCCATGATTAACGTTAATGAAAAAGGTAAGGAGGTCTCAATTACCTGGGATAAACTGTATCTAAGAGCGGAGAAAGTTGCACACATTTTGAGTAAGGAGAAGCTCTATAAGATGGACAAAGTATTGCTGTGGTATAACAAAAGTGAAGTGATTGATTTTACAGTAGCACTATTGGGATGCTTTATAGCGGGTATGGTGGCCGTACCTGTTTCATTTGAAATCTATTCGCTTGGAGATATTACAGATATCATTAAAATGACCAGTTCAAAATCGGTCCTCATTTCAGAAGAATGCTACGACCAATTAGAAAATTTGTACTCCACTTCAAATCAAAACAAGATCAAAGTGATTAAGAGTGACTTCTTTGCACAGATATCGTTCATCAAGACAGATGATTTAGGACAGTATTCAAAAGCTAAAAAAATTGTGCCGACTTTCGATATACCAAATATTTCTTACATCGAATTTACTAGGACCCCTTTGGGGAGGTTATCTGGGGTGGTAATGAAACATAAGACTCTTTTCAACCAATACAATATTTTTGCCAACATACTAAATTCAAGAGCCATGCCTCACTGGAAGAAGCAAAATATTAAAAAATCGTTCAAAACAAAAGATTTTTCGGCTAAGTATACTATTCTGAACAGTTTAGATGCAACTAGGTCAACTGGTTTAGTTCTCGGTGTGTTTTTTAACATATTTTCTGGTAACCTGCTTATTTGCATAGACAACCGTCTTTTACAGAAACCAGGAGCTTACGAAAACCTAGTAAACAGGTACAAGGCGGACCTTTTATTAAATGAGCAATTGCAACTGAAACAAGTGGTAATTAACTATTTGGAAGATCCCCAATCCACGATTTCTAAAAAACACAGAATTGATCTCAGCTGCATCAAGTGCTGCTTAACTTGCTGTACTACTATTGACACCGATGTTACTGACATGATCGTGCAAAAATGGTTGAAAAATCTGGGCTGCATCGATGCTTCTACATGTTATTCACCGGTTTTAACCTTGCCGGATTTTGGTGGTATTTTCTTATCCGTCAGAGATCAATTGGGTAGATTGGAGAATTTCCAAATTCACGAGCCCAAGCTGCGTTTGCAAGATGAATTATTTGTCAACAAAGAAAAGTTGAGAGGAAACGTCGTCGAACCAAGCATTACTGCGATGATAAATTCTTCAAACTCTTTCAAAGATTTTTTGAGAGTTGCGACGTTTGGATTTCCAATCCCGGATGCCATACTGTGTGTTGTGAATCCAGATGATAACACTTTAGTTCCGGATTTAACTGTGGGCGAGATTTTGGTTCATTCAGGTAGTTTGACCGACGAATTCTATCAGATGAACCGCGTAAACAATTTCGTTTTTAACGCTAGGCTGAATTATCCCAAGATGTACAGCTTTCTCACTGACGATTCTTCTTCTGCATCAGTGGCCGAAAAGCTCTCGACCATACAGAGTATTTGCCCCGCTTCCCTCTCTTTCTTCAGAACAAAATTAATGGG
Source organism: Zygosaccharomyces kombuchaensis (assembly GCA_003705955.2). NCBI lineage: Eukaryota > Fungi > Ascomycota > Saccharomycetes > Saccharomycetales > Saccharomycetaceae > Zygosaccharomyces > Zygosaccharomyces kombuchaensis. The sequence continues at coordinate 12,979 of PPJZ02000091.1, forward strand.
ATTTGTGCACAATGGTAAGATATACGTTTTGTCCATGATAGAGGACATGTTTTTACAAAACCAACTGATCCGCTTGCCCAATTGGGCGCACACTTCAGATGTGAGAAGGGCCAGGCAAACAACTTCTCAAGGCACTGACGTGTTGTCCCTCACGAGCGTGGATTTAAAGGGCGAAAAAGACCACAAGGAAATGAAGCGTGTAGTGCAAACATATTACCTACAGCAAGTTACAGAGACAGTAGTACGTGCCGTTAGCACGGTTTACGAGGTTTCTGCGTTTGAGCTGAACCATAACAAGGATGAACATTTTCTGGTGGTCGTGGTAGAGAGCAGTTTGTCCAAGGGACCAACTTCTCAAGATGGCAAGGTGGTTGAGACAGAAAATCAAAATCAAGCTAAAGAAAAGAAAATGAACGAGCTCACGGAGCAGGTATACAGGATATTATGGATTTTTCACAAAATTCAGCCTGTTTGTGTTATGGTGGTTCCACTTGGATCTCTACCAAAACGCTATTGTTCTTTAGAAATTGCAAATAGCACAGTGGAGAAGAAATTTTTACATGGAGAACTAACTGCCAACTTCGTCAAATTTCAATTTGATAATGTGATTTTAGATTTCATTCCACATTCTCTTTTCTATAACGAAAGTATTTTCTCCGAACATCTCTCAAACTTGAGAAGGAGTGCTCTTTTAGAGGAATATCAACTGCATCATTCAAATCCATTGTCTCATCACAAAATACCGTCTTCAGACGGGGCTCCGTACCAAACCTCTGGCATTGACTACAGAGAAACTTCTGTTGACTTACGGACTCACAAAAAATTGACAGACTTCCCCAGCGTGCTCGATATTTTGGAGTGGAGAATCAAAGAAACGGGCAATGAATTTGCTTTCAGTGACGGTGTGACCGTTGGACAGTCCCCTAACAGTGAAAATGCTCACAAAAAGGTATCGTGGAAAGCTTTTGAACGAATCGTGGCAGCATTTTTAAAAAAAATCATAGAATCTAAAATGCCTCTTAAGCGTGGAGATAGAGTTATTATCATGTGTGAAAACTCTGTTGAATACATTGCCATGGTCATTGCATGCTTGTATTGTAACTTCGTTATTATACCTTATCCCATTTTGAAAGAGGCCAACATTGAAGAAGAGATAGCTTACCTTGTTAAAGTGATAAGAGCTTACAACGTTAAAAGGATTTTCATGGATTTGACTTCTCATAACCTTTTTGAGGACAACCCCATACTGACAAAAGTCTTGAAGAAATACAAGCATTATATTCCAAAAATCACTGTTTTTTCTAAAGTCAAGAAAAAGAATAACTTAACAATAGGCATGCTTTCTTCACAATTAAGACAAAAATTTGGTCCCAAAGCAGGATCTAGCCACAGCAATATGCCTTGTATTGTTTGGATCGACGATCAATTTGACATAAAGAGAGACATACACGTCACCATGACCCATTCTGCGCTGTTGAAGTCTCTCAAGATTCTAAAAGAAACCTTGGGTTTGACCAGCGAGAGCTCTATTTTTTCTCTGTGTTGTTACACAGTTGGTATAGGATTTATGATGAGCTGCATGGTCGGCATCTACGTGGGCTGCACAACAAGTCTGTTTCGCTCAGAAGAAGTTTATTCAAATCCTAGTGGATTTCTGATTGGACTTCAGAACATGAACGTCAAAGATTTGTACCTAGACCTCGAGACTTTTTGTGTTCTCTTGGAAAAAGCAAACGAGTTAGTTCAAGCTTGTGAAGGTAAACTCAATTCTCTTGAAAAAAGTTCCAAAAAGCACTCTCCGGCACCTGCTCTTTTGAGATCTGATTTCCTTAGGAATGTGCAAAATCTAATGATACCGTTCTCCGGCAGGCCAAATATGAAGAGGATAGAAGAATTGCTTCGTCGGAACACACATGTGTTCGTTAGTGCGACTCAAATTAACTACGTTTACCAGAATCACTTCAATCCTCATATATCGTTCAGGTCGTATTTGGGGACTCCTTCAGTGGATTTGTATTTGGATTCTATTGCCCTGCGTGAAGGTCTAATAAAAACGGTAAACGCATCAGAAGTTGGATCCCGCGGATGTGTGCGAGTCCAGGACTCCGGTATTGCTGCAGTTTGCACCGATGTAGCTATTGTTAACCCGGAGACTAACTTACTATGCAGCGACGGGGAACTAGGAGAGATCTGGTGTTGTTCTGAAGGTAACGCTCATGACTATTATATTTGCCAAGACGGCCTTGGGCCCTCAGCCAAACCAACACTAGCAAAGGATCCATTTATTACGAATCAATTTAAAAGCAAGCTTAAGACAGACGTGGACAACGGATTGACGTATTTGAGAACGGGTGACTTGGGTTTCATCAGGCGTATGGCCAGTACAGACAGCTTGGGCAATAAGATGGACTTGAGACTGTTGTATGTGGTCGGTAGTATTAACGAGACAGTGGAAATTTTGGGTCTCACACATTTTGTCAAAGACCTTGAGAAAACTGTTAAACACACGCATTCTCAAATTCAAAAATGCATAGTAGCTAAAGCAGGCGGCTTGCTTGTTTGTCTCGTCAAATGTTGCGACAACGAGTATGCCAACTTTGCTAACTTAACAGCGCTCATCGTTTCGGAATTGATAAAACATCACGGAGTTGTTCTTGATTTGTGTGCTTTCTTAGGTCAAACAGTTTTACCAACTCAATGGGACAAGAATCGAGCCACAGTGATGGAAGCATGGTTGGAGCAAGAAATACGCATAGAAGCTCAATTTGGTATCAATTATGGGGAAAACATATCCATCTACTTGTTATCTGAATTTGAAAGAAGCAATTAATAGTGAACAGAGAAAAAATAGAAAACAGCATTTTTACCGCACTTTTAACGCATTTTAACTATTACAAAAGTTTGTACCGGGTATGGTCCAACTAAATGAACGGTTAGACTTTGAGTTTGACCTTTATGTAAAAGCTGGCCAAAAAGGGCAAACTGACAGCTAGAATCGGGTATTGAATCATCAAAAAGAAAGATACGCAATCCATTTGGACAGTCTCTTCAGCATCTGTTGGGGTATAACTTGCAGTGAAATATATGAGAGCTGTCATAGAGGGCAACCCCCAATCTAGAACGATGACGAAAAGAAGCATCTTGTCCTCCTCATAATGTAACCAACCAGCTCTCACCAAACGATTACACCAGAGAACGCCCAGGATGGGCATGATACATAAACGGAAAGCAACCAGGAGCACAGCTGATTTCCAAAAACCTGGATACAATTTATTGATCTTAAGACGCCCCAGCGTAGCACCCAACAGCAGTAAACCGAAGGGCACGGATGCAGCACCGACGTAGCTTGCATAATCCATGAGAAAGCTGAGAGGAGGCTGATTGTCTGGTGCATTAGGAATGTGCGGAGAATCACTTGCTGTGACGAAAAGTGCCTTCACCCAAGGAATGAATGCTATGGTAAGAGCCAAAATGACTGCTATAGAGCAAGGCCTTAAACAATTCATCAAAAAGAAAACCACGAATTTCGTCGGGGGAAATCTCTGCAGCCATCCTGGTAGGAAAGTACTACCCGACTTCTCGATATCCTCCTTGCTCACCGTAGCGTCCGAAGTCAGCATTCTGACTAAATTAGAGGATCTACCATTAGTAGAGGTACGCGATGGAACACCGCCATCGAGCGATTCCTCAACATTGCCTCTCCGACGATGCCCACACTGGTCAACGTTCGAATACTCATGAATCAAATGAGCCATTCCCTCAGCTGGCATATCACGCCTATCTATAGAACGTACCGAATCAAAGGAAGCTGGTAAAGTTCTGATACTGTTCGTACGACAATTTTCTGTATATGCTAAAGGTTGACTTTCCACCCGACGGGCGCCCTCGTACCCACTGGAACAAAAACTGGTGTTTGAGATTATACTCAGAGGGTTAGTACTGGTTCTGGATAAATCATTTCCATCCCCCGGCGATACTACTGCTGATGTAGCAGATTTGGGCGGTTGAGACAAGTAATCCCCGCGGCTCTGCTCCTCCTTACCGGAAATTTCACTGCTGCTATTTTCATCGGGAATAGAAAGCTCCTTGGTCGGTTCGTAGTCGTCGGCCTCTGAAGTGGCAGACTCTTGGTCCTTATACTTGAAATCTGATTCAATCAGTCGAAATCCTCCCAGGTTGAAAAGACAAAATAAAAACATCGCTACAAAGATAATGACATTGGCAACACCTTTGTCACCCTCTTCTTCCGTGAAAACGAGACCTTGGTCTAAGGTTTGAATGTAAGCGATGGGTAAGTCACTAATGTTGGGAAATGTACTACCGGCTAAGATGCCACCTTTCCATTGCCGTGGCACTGGCAGCAACTTGCTTACCACAAATGCTGCAAAAAGGCCTGTACCGAAGATCAACACAGCGCTGAGACACACTATAGCAACATCCTTGATGTCGCTATCCTCAATGTTTGCCACAATATTGTAAAACGCCAGACAGGGCATCAAAAGTGACAAAACAATGTCTGATATAGCTCTAGTGGCCTCTACAGACAAAATGTTCAGCCTCGCCATCAGAAATCCAGATCCAATAATCAGGTAAATTTTGATCATAGGCTTGAAGCAAGTCCATATCACATCACGCAGAGGAACGGTCATGGATAACTTTGCTGCAGTGGAATTCTATCTGACGTGCATCCAACAACGTAATATATAAGGATCCAAAGGGTGGTTCAGTGCCTTGTATGAACAAATTTCGTTTATAAATTGATTCCACTTTTATGCTCCTCAATATTTTCCTGCGGGTTGAAGGTGTTCGAAAAAAAATTATATAAAACGAAAAGAAAAATGAAATTAAGATGAAAATGAAAAAAAATAAAAAAGAGTAAGGAATGTGGCTCATCTAGCTATTGCACAAGGGACTGTTCTTGAAATTTACCCACTTATAAGATTTACTAAATATGTCACGTTAAGTCGGATATTGGACGTCGAACGGTGTGCCATCTTTGAAAAGAGTCATGAGCCCTCTATGTGAAATTCTTGCAGAAAGCTAACGATACGGCGCGACGGGGATACATACTGTTAATGGACGTATGACCCAGGAAAGAAGGTATTGGATTAGAGATGAGTGGTTGTTAGTGCTATTTGGGAAAAAATAAAGTAGATGTTATTTCCCGATACGATGGGCACATGCCACCATTGAGGTAATTGTAGACGATAAGAAAGTGGCATACGTGCAATGAGATGTGCATTTTGGGTTGAATGGGGCTTTGTGTTGAGGCCGACCAGCCTTACATAGCGGCGAATACGAAACTCTTCTTCATAACTCTCGATGACCTAGAAATTAACGGTACTATTATCTTGAGCTGTATTTTTGATCACCACATATATTCTTATTGGTAGTGTTTATTCGACGGGTCAATTAATACTTTTCTAATCGAAAATACATTTATTGGCGTAGTTATAATCGAATAAAAAAGGTTTATTTATTTCCAAGCTATCTTTGGTAGACTGTACTCTGTACAATACTCGACCGGGAAGCAAAAATTAAATAAATTTTAGATGTGTGTACTATCTACGCCGTATATCTCTGTTCTTGCAAAGATATTCAAAAAGCAGCTGTACACAAATGTAAAAGATATGCACAGCTCTACAAACCAACAAGTTCAAAAAATGCCAAATAAAATGCCGATTCTTTCATTAAGCGTATAGAATGCATGGAAGTTTTTAAAGTAAAATGAATACAAATATATGCATATATTTTGCTAGGAAATGGTCTGTGATAGAAGTTCAATCGTTGCCATGAGGTTTATTAGATGTGGGGGAAGTGTTTTTTTAAGTGAAATGTATCTGCAAAGTTCAATCCCTGGTATACTTAAACTTCAACGTGTCACTGGGCAAAATGATGCACCTAATCAGTGACTTGGTTGTCGAATTTAAATGCCATTTAATAATATTCCATCGAGATCAAAATATACATCATTGTATACGTATAATGAAAAAATATCGAGCATTTAAGACTTACAGTCCCATTCATAATCGCCTACGACAGGGAAAGCTTGCGTCGTGACGTCCGAACGCTGCTCCTTATCCATCGATGCTCGGTAATATTTGGGCAAAGACAATTGGGACTTCGCCCATCTCTTCATTTTTAGGCCCTAGAGGTCTTTCAGTAAGATCAAAACATGAGTATGCTCCCCGTTTCAAAGAGCAGCAGAAAAAGCAGAAAGGCCGTGTTCCCGTACGCATTGGCGGCTCCACGAAGGGTTCCACTTTGCAGTTTGGTAGTTATGGTTTGCGTCTGAAGAGCGAAGGTGTTAGATTGACTGCTCAACAATTGAAAGAAGCTGACAATGCCCTGATGCGCTACGTGAGGTCTCTAGCGAAAGGTTCGCTTTACAGAAGACTGTGCACCAACATCGCAGTCTGTATCAAAGGTAATGAAACTAGAATGGGTAAAGGTAAAGGTGCTTTTGACCACTGGATGGTGCGCGTACCTACGGGCAAGATCATCTTTGAGATGAAAGGCGAAGATTTGCATGAAAGAGTTGCTAGGGAGGCGTTCAGGAAGGCCGGCAGCAAGCTGCCGGGCACTTACGAGTTTGTAGCACCTCAGAGTCCCGTTAGGGTCGGTTTGCACAGATTCGCTCCTGGAGAAACCAGCAAATCGTCCGATTATTGGGAAGAGTTGAACAAGAAGCCCACAAAGCGCCATTTAACTATGCTGAAAGCTAAGGAACCTCAGTATAGATTGTTCAGGGGTCGCTAAAAACAAATCCACATAATACATGTAAATATACCTCTTTTTCTATAGAGATGCTAGAACTACACTGAACACATGGCTCGAGCCACGAAACCTTCCAAATGATATATGGGCTTATTACCAAGAGACAACCGCTCGTCGAAGACACTTGCTGTTTGAATGATGGCTACTTTAGCGCTTTCATCTTTGAAAATTTGCAAAAGTTGAAACGTGAGTTCTTGTAAAATGGTTCTTGCCGGGATGCAGTGGGCCAACAAATCGTAAAGAGCAGATCGACACTCTACAAGGCAGCCAACAGATCTTTCCTTTTGAATTTTGTTTGCCAGCTTGATGATCACAGACTCCCAGTCTGGTTTCACTACAGGTATTCCCTTCTTTAGCTGCATCTCATTACTTAAGGCCATCGCTTCCAATATAAGCAACGCCTTGCGCAAATTACCTGCAGACTCTTGAGCTATCGTTTGCAATATTTCATCTGATTCCACTTTCACTTTCTCCTCTGTGGCTACGTGGTTCATAATCTTTACCATTTCTGTGTCACTGGGGGCAGGGCACCTCACCATGAAACACCTCGACTTTATTGGGGGAATGATGGATGATACACTGTCGCAAATCATTATCAAACGGATGTTCCTTGAATACTTTTCCATCGTACGTCTAAGCGCCGCCTGGGCGTCTCTGGTCAATGAATCCGCTTCGTTGATCACTACACATTTATAACGATGGGCCAATCCATCCCGAGATTCTTGGAAATCTACTTGCTCCATCTGTGCTACCTCTTTGAGCAACTGTTGGATCACAATTCGGTCATTGATACCCATATCACTAGGCGTAATTTCTAAGTGGTACGCAGAACTAACCACATTCAAATCCAACTTACGATTTGATGGAGTAACAAATTGTCTCACATCAACTTTCATCTTATAAACACCCGGTCCAAATATAGACCCCAACAACGACATGCATCTTGTCTTTTTACCGCTCCCATTGGGCCCATAAAGCAACAGATGTGGCAGGTCTCGAGGTTGCTGAGATAATGACTGCAAAACGCTAGTGAGGTGTGCGCTATGCGACAACTTATCTAACGTCTTGGGACGGTATTTATCAACCCACAGCGACATGCTATTTGCTCTTTACACCAGCTCCTTAATACCCTTGATGGCTAAAGTTCAACCTCCAATTTTTCAGCGCGTCGTCCAAATGCTGAAATTATATAGATATTGGTTTTCGTGTTAACAAAGGACTAGTCTGTGCAGGGACAAAAAGCCATTCGGCAGCTTCAGAGAAACGAATTGAAGATCACCAGTCTCTAACAGAAGCTTTAATTGGTCGGTGTTCTCCAGCATTGACTGACAAAGTTAGTTTCAATACAGCAGCTGCAAGAAAAAAAAATAGGAGTCATCAAATAGTCACTTCCTTCCCGTCGTTTCGAAATATACAACTTACAAAAATAGGACACCATGGATCGCCGCAAGACTGTAATTAATCCCGTGTCAAATAATAGTAGCAGCACCATTAAGGGTCTTCAACTCTTCATTGCAGACCTGAGGGCTACACAGCAGTCGGAGGAACAGGAAAAGAGGATTCAGTCGGAGCTTATTAAGATCCAGCAGCATTTCGAAATTGCGTCGAAGAAACCAAGCAAAGGAAATGACAAATTGGCGGGATACCAACGCAAGAAGTATATTGCCAAGCTGGCATATATTTACATCAGTTCGCACACGACCAAATTGAATAATATAACGTTTGGACTTGAACAGGTTGTAGAATTGCTAAAGTCGAACGTTTTTTCGGAGAAGTTCCTTGCCTATATGTCGTTGGAGCTATTTTACGTGCATGAAATTGTGGTCTCTAAGATTGGGGAAGATGTCGCCTACCAAGTGGTCCAAGATTTGGCAGGAAACGATGACAACAACGCGGCACTAGCGTTGAACTTTTTAGGTGTTGTGAGTAAGCTGGATGACCAATTGTCGCACAATGAGGACATAGTGGGAGAAGTCTTCCAAATTTTGAGATCTCCGACCTCTTCTCATTACCTCAAGAAGAAGGCGGCGCTTGCATTTCTGATGCTATTGAAAAGTAACTTACACATTTTAACAGATGATCTGCAACGCAAACAGTCTTGGATTCAAAGAATATTGAGTCTGTTGGATGATACCCATAACTATCGCTTGATGCTGCCGGTATTACCCCTCGTAGAATACATTGCCAGATACGTTGATCCAACCTATTGTATCCGCCTACTGCCACAATTGAGTCAAATATTGTACAATTGTATCGTTGTGGGGACTTCCCCTGATGGCCATTTCCCTTCTGAGTTCAAATTTGCCAATGTTCCCAATCCTTGGATAATCACGAAGATCGTATCGTTGCTCAGCGTACTAATCGTGTCACCCATAGAAGCTACTACGACATCTTCACAGCTGATGCACTCGAGTAATATTGACCAGGAGACATTGGGTAAATTGAGACTTTGTGTCTCCAAAGCTATAGAATTAGGCACTAAACAGTGGAATGATCCCATGGAAAAAATTGTGCTCAACTCTGTGCTCTTCTCACTGATAAATTTTGCGTCCAAGTTAGAACCTTCGCAAGATGCTGTCAGCAACTCTGTCACGGCGCTTTGTTCACTTTTCACATCTGGAGAAATTAACATTCGCTATTTGACCTTGGATTCCTTAGTTAAATTGTGCTCTTTGAGCGGGAAACCAGCTATAGATACCGTTCGACTCCACAATATGGACACGATATTTCGGCTGTTGAGCAGCGAGCGCGACACTTCGATTGTGAGGAAGGTTGTAGATTTACTTTATACATTCACGGATGCGAACAACGTGAAGACAATTGTGGAGAAGTTGTTCAACCACATTTCTACTCCCAAGCATCCAGTGGACCCGAGCATTAAATCGGACATTGCAGTCAAAATTGCCATTTTAACCGAAAAATACGCTACAGATACGAACTGGTTCGTAATGATTTCTTTGAAATTGCTCTCCATGACAACACTAGCCACGCTTAACGACGACGAAATATGGCAACGACTTTGTCAAATCGTGGTGAACAATCAACAGCTTCAAAAGCTGACTTGCAAGCAGTTACTCGACTACTTGCACGATCCACGTGCAAACGAAGCCTTAGTGAAGACGGGGGCATTCCTCATAGGGGAATACGCCTATCTAATTGTGGAAGACACTTCTGTGGGCGATTTATTCAATTTATTTGCCGACAAGTATTTTGTCGTTTCTAATATTACAAGAGCTATGATTTTGACCACCATGATCAAACTCTACAGGTTTGACCGCTGCATAGATTCCGTGGTCATCAAATTTTTCCAGTTGGAGTTGAACTCTCTGGATATCGAGTTGCAAGTTAGGTCTTATGAGTACTTGAACATGATTCAAATTTCCAAACTCAACGGCGACATGCAACTATTAAATGCTCTGCTAGCACCGATGCCGCCCTTCAATACCAAGGCTAACCCATTACTGAAGAGGCTGGGAAACTTGCCCCCCTCTAGCGGCAGCGCTACAGTGGTGGATCTGGATGGCAGTTCGGATGCTGCTGAGATGGAGAGCAACCCTCATACACCACCCGTCACTTCCGCCAACGGCGGTACCAGGCCGCCACCACCGCCACTTTCGAGGCCGCTTAAACCGGTCAAAACGGGCAGCCGAAGTGCATTGACCAGTGCTAGCACAGCCGTCGGCGTGACTAGCCCCTCTGGCAACCGTGAAGCTGGCTCCGATTACTACGCCCAACAGAAGTTGTCCCCCAATTGGGAAGAAGGGTTCGTCAGGATGTTATCTCATAAGAAGGGAATTCTCTACACATCAGCCCTGATCAGAGTACTCTACAACATTTCCCAGCCTAGCCTCGAGCAACCCTCTCAGTTGAGAATCACACTTACGTTCGTCAACCACACGGAGTGGGAGATAACCGGCATTTCTACCGAAATCATAGCGGCAAAGACCCAAGATAATCCGGAGTACGTGATTCAAAATATTTTGCCGCCTTCTAGAACGCTAGTCGGACCACACAAGAGGGCGGAACAAAGTTTTGACGTTACAGTGAGGAAACCGTTTGAAGTGGAAAGAAGCCCCCTCGTGAACATTTTCTTTAGCTGTGGCGGGAGCCCCAACGCCGTCACACTCCGGGCCGCAGTTGGTGTGACATCCACACTGCTGGCAAACGTAAACAACGCTTCTGCGCTGAGCCTCGCCCAATTCGTCTCGCGTTGGAGGACCCTGAGTGAGGCGCTAGGCAAAGAGAGTGAGTATACCGTAGAGGGCGTCCACCTGGCGAGACGCAAGCCTGGCAGAGTATTCGAAAGCGGCAGCGACCTGGCCACGATAGCACAAACCGTCGCCCGGATGGGCTTCGGCATCGCAGACCAGGCCAGCGTACCGAACACCGTGTTTGCCGCCGGCATTGTGCACACCAAGAGCGACGGCAATTTCGGCAGCCTGCTAAAGGTCAAGTACCTAGCGGAAACCTCCCAACTGAGCATCACGTGCAAGACTACCACTCCGGGTCCCCTCTCGCAATTCGTTGTCCAGTGTATGGAGTACGCGTTGACCAACTAACTAAATTTTAACTTAATTTAATGTATAATTCAGATGATCTTGGCGTCAGCCTTGACGGGCCTAGTGCCAAAGATGTCGGTCCCCACCCGGATCTCGGACGAGCCCTGTCTGATGGCCTGCCCAAAATCGGCGCTCATCCCCATCGACAACTTGAGGTCTGTCCCCAGCGCCTCGTCGATCCTGCGTTTCCACTGCACCAAGTTGGCGAAATCTTGGTTCTCCACACTCGGGTCGTCAGCATGCGACACGTCCCACGAACCAATCGTCAAGAGGCCTTCCAGCTCGACGTTCCGAGCCTCCTCCGAGAGGAAGTACTTTACCAAGGCGAATATTTCGTTTTCGTCGCTTAGTCCGGACTTCTGACCCTCGTTCGAGGTGTTGATCTGCACGTTGCAGCGAATCGGCGCTGCCCCCTCCACCCTTGTCTGATTCAACTTCTTGGCTTTTTTCAACGAGTCCACCGTTTCTACATAGCGCACACTGGCAACCTTGGCCAGATCCTTGCACTTGTTGGTCTGGAGGCCTCCGATGAAGTGCCACTGGATGTCTTCAGGGAGCAGTTTCGATTTCTCGATTAATTCCTGGACGTAGTTCTCTCCAAAGTGCCTGACTCCGTGGTCGTAGAGGATCTGAATATCGCTAGCTGGCTTCAATTTCGACACGGCCACTAGCAGCACGTCACCCGGCATACCGGCGTCCCTGCAGGCAGCGGCACACGCTGCCTGGACACGTACATAGTTAGCTACCAGCTGTTGAGCTCTTTGCTGTTCATAGGGGACCATACTGTGTACCATTCTCGAGCCCACGAGTTCAGCGTTCTTACTTGCTCTTGCGGCTGCCTTTAGCAACATGGCTTGATCTTCGAGGTCCTTTTTTTACCGTGCGCGATATATACCAGAGCAGCGCAAAGGGAGGAATGATAGAGGTGCGGCGCATTATAAAAGGGGTCAATGCCGTGCAGCCAACGGAGTCTCGAGGAGACGAAGGCAGCCGTTTGGAAGCTTCGAAGAAAAGCGTTGTCTTGCCAGGTATACCACGTGATATACGCATCACGTGGTACGTATACAAATACATCGCGTGGCACGTGTCCGATTGACGTACACAGCGACCTACCCTTTTTTTCACCTGCTTTGCTTTGCTATGCTTCTCGAAGAAAAAAAGAAAGACGCACTGACCGACAGAGCAAAGGGCATTATTAGGGTCGTTTGCCCCTAACAACGTCTTACCATATGCGCGCGTCCTTCCCACCCCCTTCTCCAATCTGCTTCTTCTTTCCCACTTATCACTTGTTTCTCCCACTCCATTAAACAATTTCGACCCGCACAGAACCTTTCAAATACTTCTTGATTGCGCATACTTAAATTTAGGTTTTCGCTACTGTTGCCTTTGCTCCTCTACATACGTTTCTGCCTTGTAGTGGTATAACAACGTAACGGCTCCGTAGCCTATTCTATCCTGTCTTTTACTGAAAGAAAGAAAGAAAAAAATAAAGCGGGAAGTTTCAAGGAAGAAACAAAGGAAAGAATAAACAAAGAGCAGAAAGACTCTTAAAAGAAGCTTAAGGGCAAGAAGAGAGAAAAAAAAAGGAGAGACTCTTAAACCTAAAGGACTTTTGCTATCAATAACTGTTTATCCGAGTAGAGTTGCCCTCAGAATTCGCATGAACCGATAATGTGGGAAAACCTCGAACAATTAGACCCCAATTACGTTGTGGCCCTCGATTACTCGAAGGAAAACGTGGCTCAATTGGTGTCGCAGTTTGGTGCTCATGGACTCGCCGCAGTGACCAGGCCCGGCCATAACTCCAAGACAATCTACATCTTCACAAAAGTTGAGGAACCCGGTGTGTTTCCAAGCGGTGAGGCGTTCACCGAAAAGCAAGGTAAGAAAAAGGAGTACCGGCAAGATAGTGTGGATGCGGAAAAGCAAGCTCAGCAGAATGCGAGCATCAAGAGTTTGGCGCCAGAGTCAATTATGAAGCAGCCTGAAAGCCTGAGTGACTCACAGCATGTCGTGAGCGGCTTCGGCGGCGTCAAGAGGGACGATCTCGCCAAGGGCGGCAAAGAGGCGGTTGACGCGGGCAAAAAAGCCGCTACAGAAGCCGCCGACCAGTTGGATAAAGATCAAATTGTGGACACCGGCAAACAGCTGTTCTCCGGTGACAAAAAGGACATTGTACAAAGGGGCCAAGAGGCCGTGGTGAAAAACGAGCTGGAAAAGCAAGGGAAGGACCTGCTTGCAGGCGGCGTTGGTGGTGGCAGCGGACCCAAGGGGGTCGCCGTGGACGCCGGTAAGAAATTTCTGGGTAATAAATACGGGGTATCAGCCGTACCAGGGACCGGTTCGGACTCTGCTCTCGTTAGCGAGAAGACACCTGCAGTTGGCGCTGTACCCGCGGGGGGCAGAGCTACTCTCTTTGCCATTGTCGCTAACTTCGATTTCGTGCAGTCCGTGACACCAATCTATGACATCGCGAAACGCAAGAAACTCGACTCTACTGTTGATAATTTGGTGCAGGCGTCGTGTTTGACTCCCTCGGACCGCGACTTGGTCAATCTGGAGCATTTAACGAGAAACCCTCGCAAGATTCTGTACTTTTTCTTTTTCAAAAACTACATCCGTTGGTTGTTGCCGCTCTCCCTCATCGGTGTTGTGTGCAGATTGTTCTCTCGTACCGTGGCACCATGGGAGTTCAACATTACTTACACCGGTGTGCTAATCGTATGGTCTCTACTGTTCACCGGTTCCTGGATTTACTACTTCGAACCGCTGTACGCCGGGAAGTTGGGCAAAGTGGTGGGTACGGTCGCGCCTAGCTACGAGAAGTTGAGCCCACCACACGTGGTTCTGTACAGAAAGGTGTGCTTCGTGCCCGTGGCGTTGCTCTTTGCCGTGGCTGTGGTGCTGTTCCAGTTTTTGTGCTTCTTCATCGAGATTTTCATCACCCAGCTGTACTCGGGACCCTTTGGCGCCATTTTGGCACTATTGCCTACCGGTTTGATCAGTGCCTTCGTGCCCGTCATCACTATGTTGTACAATAAATCCTTTGTGGAACCCATGGTCAAGTGGGAGAATGGGCCCTACCCTAAGAAGTCGAAGTCTGAGAAGAACTACGTTTTGACCTTTTTGACCAGCTACGTGCCCTTGTTCATTACCTTGTTTGTGTACTTGCCCTTGGGTCACAAGTTCACGCCAGACATGAAGCAAACCGTCTCCACTTACGCCAGCAAGTTCCACGTCCCAGTGGTAGCCTCCCATTTCATCGTCGATATCAACCGTTACAAGAAACAATTCTTCTTTTACACCGTTACCGCTCAGATCATCAACATGTTCGTGGAAAACGCGTTACCCCTGGCCCTGGATGCCTTGGTCCCTGCCTTCACGAAGGACGGTGACAGAACTGCTGAAGAAGAGGTCGCCAGGATCGACTCTGTGGTCCAGTCCCGTTACCCTCGGGATTTCAAACTGTGGAAGAAAGTGCAGTCCTTGCACGCTAGCAATTACGGTGAATTCGACGAAGATAGCAACTACAGTAAGCTCGTTGTCCAGTTTGGTTACATCACCATGTTCTCCACCATCTGGCCGCTAGCTCCCCTTATCTTCACCATCTTTGATGTGATCGTCTTTAAAGCTGACTTGTGGAGGGCCTTCACCAAGTGCAAGCCTACTAGCAACCCAGCCGATCTCCAAGTGTCAAAGGGCGGTGCACACAAAGTGCACGTATCTTCTGTGCCCTGGGACGGTATTTTGGAAAAGATCACTTACTTGGGCTCTGTCGTCTCTGTCATCTTGCTGATGATGTACAGATACAGTACTTTCCCCGGCGTAGGGTTGACTTCTGCACTTGAAAAGCGCGACTCGTGGTATAAAGAAACCCCGTTGACTTTCTCCTGGAGCAAGATCTTGTTCATCTCTGGCGTCGTGGAGCACTTGGTACTATTGGGATACGTTTATTTCAAGGATGTCTTGCTCTCTTATCAAACCAAATTCGAACCTGTCACTTTACCTGCGATCAAACCTCAGGAACCAACTTTCAGTGATGAGGTCGATGAAACCGCTGCCGTAATGAAGGAAGTCGCTGATGGACCAGAGATCAAGGAATGGTCCGGCGCTACTCTCAAAAGTACTACCAACGCAAATGGTTACGATGCAAACGTCAATGGATCTGGTGCTAAGGGCTTTACCTCTGGTTACGAACGCGATGGTACGCGTGAGGCTAGGAGTTCTGATATTCCTGTTGATGAAAGCCATGCTAAAACCTCTGGTTTCGACGATGGCTTCGTGGATGGTGTTATCGATGGACAGAAAGACTTAAACAAGATTTACTCGAAGAATATGTCTAAATCAGGCAGTAAAGACGACAGAGACCATGGCAACGAGGCGGCGAACAATGGTTCCGCCGGCGTTGCCAGTAGTGGAAACGACGTTGCTGCCTCACAGGGAAGCACTTCTGGCAGAATCGTTAGCGATAGCGGCCTAGGGGTCAATCGAAGCCGCAGCACCAAGAGAAGCAGTATCAACAGTGCAGCAGATACAAAAGGTCGTTCCAGTGATAAGTCACCCAGGGACTCCAGACATCATCATCATCATCATCATACTTCTACGAAAGAATCGAACTCGTCTGGCCAGGGTGACGTCAAGGGCGTCGCTCCTCCACTTATCGTTGCTGACTCTCAATCTAGAGAAATTCCTGTACAATCTCAAGGTAAGAACGATTTGGGCTCACAGGTTGCCTCCGATTCCAAATCTCCTTCCAAAAACTTGAAAAACGTGGATGACTCTCCTGCAGCCGCAGGTGTAGCTGGAGATGCAACAAGCATATCTGTAGGTCCAGTTCTCGTTGACACCGGTCATTCCTCTCATCGTCCCGTCGTAGACTCCTCTTTTACGGAAAGTTCTATATTCGACGATGATGCGGGCGCTACTCTCCCCGAAACTATTCCAACTTCCAAGAACTACAGCTCCCGCTACGACAAGAGCGGTAGGCCTATCAAGCCTAGTGTCCTTGAGGCAAGTCCATCTGGTTCTCTTACTGGTGACTCCGCTATTGTATCCGGTGTTGGATCTGCTGCTGATGATGCCGCTGCAGCAGGTGGCGCGCCTGCCGTCGTCGCTGCTAATGACTTGAAATCTGGCAAGACCCAAAAGATATCTGAGTTAAGCAAGGATGGACAGCAAGACGTTGGTAATACATTCTCTGGGAAGGACATCCCAGAAGGTCAAAAGGAAGGTGCTTCCGTTGATGCCGCCCAGCCGATTACCAAGAGTGGCTCTAAAGATTTATCTGTCAGTGAGGCCATGAACACTCTTGACCCATCCGCTGTTGCTACTTCCGTTGGTAACGTTTCCAAGGACCCATCTTCGATTCAAACCGAAGGTGTTAACTTGGCAAAAGAAGGTGCGCCAGTTGCTTCTGCCGCATTTGCTGCCCGCTCGAAGCGTGCTGCAAGTGGCGCGAGCTCTCGTGGCGTTGAAGATGCAGCAGGTTCTGTCGGTAGACATAAGTCTACCCACACCGCTGGTGTTGCGGGTGAGCATGGTACTTCTGGTGCCGCTGAGGATGTTGGTGGCATTAAAAAAGGTTCTCATGATAAGCAGACTTCTCGCGACGTTCCTAAAGACACTAACGCTGAACAAGGCACAGGTTTCGAAGATGACAAAATTTACAATCCCGCAGAGGATACTCGCATTAATCATGGCAACGGTGTTCATCATGTAGCAAATCACGTTCATGGTAAATCCCCAGCTGCTCAGCAATTCGGTCGCGAAGGTCAATCTCTCAAATCAGCGAAAACTTTTGGTACTGCTGAATCAAAGATTGGCAACTTGAATGCTGCAGCTGGTCCATCTGAAGCTACTGGCATCTCCGGTACTACCGGAAATACCAGTTCTAACCATGCAAACGGTGCTACTAGTGCTACTAGTGCTTCCGATGCTATTCATGCTTCTGATTCTGCTGGGGCTACTGGTACAGCTGTACCAGCTGTCCCTAACGCCCGCAAAGCCCCAGGTAGGAGCGCTACGAAGTCCAAAGCTGACGCTCCTCGCTCCAAGGTTGCAAGTACTCCCTCACGTTCCAAGACTATTGGGCATTCTTCTCATTCCAAGGGAGCTACACCTCAGTCTAAGGCGGTCGCTACTACTGAAAGTCAGAAAGGTTCTGCACAAAAGGGTCCAAAGTCAAGATCTTCCAATCCTGAGTTGAGTAGTAAACAAGCAAACAGTGGATCAGATTCTAAGGCTAAGCACAAGAGTGGACTATTGCACAGGATCATAAAGAAGCTTGAGTAATTACTGAATTTCTAATGTGCTACCAATATTTTCATTGTGAAATCTGCTTAACGAATTTTATTGTAGATCTTAAGACTAAAAAGAGATTTGGAAAATAAAAAAAAAGTAAAAACAAAAAAAATACTAGGGAAGTTGGCGATGAATTAACTTAACATTAAATATTATTGAAGAACATTAATCCCAGCGTGTTGTTTTTATTACGTATTATAGTTTTACCTCGTAAATTAGATTGTTACCAAGTCTATCCTTGCGCGCTTCCATACGTTGTGAAGGAAGACTGGGCTATCTCCGTCCATCTTGGTCAAAGAGTCATCCTCGAGGTTAGGACTAGTAATTGAAATTTGCGCGTAAGTGCCTTTTCCGCCCATGGATTTGACGAACTTCCCTGGGTTTATCATTACAACGTTTTGTACAACCCTCGCGAAACGTTGAAGCT
Organism: Zygosaccharomyces kombuchaensis; assembly: GCA_003705955.2. Classification (NCBI taxonomy): domain Eukaryota; kingdom Fungi; phylum Ascomycota; class Saccharomycetes; order Saccharomycetales; family Saccharomycetaceae; genus Zygosaccharomyces; species Zygosaccharomyces kombuchaensis. Next base: position 31,042 of record PPJZ02000091.1, read on the forward strand.
CACTCGGAATTATTATCACATCCGGTGCGAAATTACCAACAAATTCAGTCAATCCTAGATATGACACTTCGAGGTCGGCACCAGAAATATGCTCGTAGACTTTTTCATCTGCATTTTTGGAAGATAAGAGCTTCTTCTTGATACTACCAGGGAAAACAGGATAAAACCTACGTTGTTGGAGTACATGCTCAGATATTCTATCAAATCTGTTTCTCATTGATGTATTACCACCCTTCGTGATTTCCTTAAGATCTTTGAAAATGTCAACATTTGAGCATCCAAAAAATACTTCATTTAGCTGAAATGTAGCGGGATTAGTGAAGCACTTGAAATTTTTGGGTAGATGCAATGCCTTTCTATCTAAGGAGTCTTGTGGGTATGCAGCGTGCTTGCTCAAAGCGTCCCTGGTCGAGGGAATCAGGATTACCTGAATGTTGGGATTTATATTCTTAAGAACAGGGACCATTACCTTAAGAAAAATTTCATCTAGAGTCCTTGGTTGTGTCCTCAGATTTGCGAATTCTGGTATTGTACCACTTGCAACCATCGGATGTGTAACATCAATGAAAGGGCCACACATGATCAACACATGAGGCTTAATTTCACTGTTTATTCTTCCTACGAAATGTTCCAAGTGGCTTGTACTAAAATTGTTTTCAGCCATGTAAGGTCCACTTGTTATTACAATTTTGGAGGCGTCACCATTCATTGATGAATGGATTGCTTGAAGCTCCTGAGGGGCCGAAACTGGGGAATCAGGGTATGGCAGAGAAAGTATTTCGCTAACGGTGAAATATTCGATATTCGCATTTTTACCTTTTAAGGCCACAATCTGTCCACAGAAGAACGATGCATCTTTGACGTTTTCCAAATTTAATCTTATTCTTCTTCCCACACCGCTCATTCTTGAAGTCTCCAAGGCGAGTGATTCTATATTCGGAAGTTCTTCTGAGGCTGAAAAATCTGGGACTATTCTGCCCACGGTATATACTTCTGATTGTGATTGAATGGTGGGATCCCCAAACTCTGAAGCTGAAAGTTTATAGTGATCTTGTACTATGGTTCTGAACATTTCAATCTGTTCGTCTAATACATCTGCGACATCGAGCAAATTTTGTCTCATAGTTCTGAAGTGGTATTTTTCTGGATCATAAAATGGTGCAATCTTCAATTTGCACTCATCTGAAGTGTCTATACCTGGAGCAACTTCCCTATTTTCCATGTTCAGTGAGTCTAAAATGTCGCCAGACCCACCATCGTCATTCACTGGTGAAGTTGGTGCGGTGACAAGTTCAGAGGCGGTTGCAGGAGTGGAGTCTGGTTCGATGCTATTGCTACCATGGGTAGGGGTGGCCGAAAAGCGCAGCGGAGATGACTTATCCTTACCATCTGGATCGACACCTTCGTCAATCTTACGTTTCTTCATAGTAGGCGTTTTCGAAACGTTGAAGCCAAACAAAGACGGGCTTGAATTCAATCCCCTAATTTTCTTGGACCTCTTTGACACTGATGAAGAACCCAAAGAGGTAGGGACCTTAGCGGCCCTCTGTTCCATCTGACGCTGGAGGAACTGTTTGAATCGATCTAGGTTCCCCGCACTAAGATCAGTACGTATATCATGCTTCTGGTAAGAGAATTGTTCCCATTTAATGTAAAGGTCTTCGATGCTTAAAGCATGGAGCTTTGTTAGACTTTCCAATTCAGAGATGATCCCTGGTTCATCTGCCTCTGGACCAAAATGAATGATGATCTCACTTTTCGTACTCATGAGGTTCCAATACCAAACAGCGCCTTTTGAAAAATCAAATCAAATGTTTAACTCTATAAATGGCCTACTATCTTTGTCCTATGTACACTTGATGTTTTGAAACCTTTCATTAATTAACTGTCTAACACTCTGAGGTCGGCATCGCGTCAAAACCAAAGAAAAAAAAATGACGCGTAAGCGATCTAACTCCTAATAAACACAATTAACGCGATGAGAGGGCATGGATAACGCGCTGCCTGCCACTGGACAAACCTGCGAGCAACTGGTCTAGCTTAGCAATTTCTTTATGCTTTGGTTCCAAATGTCCAAGTGCCTGCGATAGGACTTCGCAGCTGGCGCAGCGCCATTCAGTTTTCTGAGTCTCCAGATAATGCTGCATCACATTAATAATTTCGATGACTTGGTGCTTCTCAAGAGCTATTTTAGTTTTTGATAAAATCATTGACAAAGTCTCCATCAAAAATATCTCCTTAAGACCGGGCGTTTCATCATCGACATTGACTTCGCTTGCCAGATCGTTTAACATTTGGGTCATGTCTTCTACTGTAAAGAAGTTCAAAAAAATTAACAGGTCTCTCAGTTCTTGCAACAAACAATAGATTTCGCTGATGCATTCCGGTAGTTTACCCACCATTACAATCATATCTTCCCATATCGTTTTGAATTCTGGTGAGGAAATTGGAATCACGTTCTGCAAGTAACTGTTTGATAGAACAAGGCATTCTATGAGCACGATAGATTTACATGCCAAATTTACAGGTACCATATGCGTTTCATCTGCTGAATGAAAAAGGGTTTCACTCAGCTGGAGTAGCATATTGTAACCATTTTCCATTTCCAGCCACTTCCTCATGCTTTCTTCATGAAGGCAAGTAATCAATGGGGCAATCAAACAATTCAAATGTTTCATTGTGAAAGATCGGCTTTCAATTCTGGTTATTGCCTTTCTCATCTGCATGAACAATTGGTTAAAATCTTCATATTCATTCGCCACTACCACAGCATTGGAGATTTCATGATATATTAACGAATCGCTAGGTACAGCTTCCAGCAGTTCAAACTCAGTTATGCGCCCATCGCTTTCACTCTCTTTAATAGCATTCGCCAAAATTTCCGAGGATAAATTGCAGTTACATCTCGCTTCGTGTGAAATAGTGAGTTCATGTTTTTTCCCGATATCAATACTATTAATCCCTCTACTAAGCTCTTTCGATTGATGATCAGTCAATGGTGTCACGGGTGACTTGTCCCTTTCCAGCGAAACATCTTTGGCAAGATTATTATCCTCATCCTTACGGGCATCTACCTCGCCCGTACTTGAAGGTGGCCTTGTCGCTGGATTTATGATCTTAGGTGGGTCCTTACTAAACTTTACAGCTGTCTCATGCTCTTGAGAATTACCAAAAATTTCACTCAGATTTACGCTTATTTCCTGTTCCACGCCAGACATTTCCACATCTTGATTTTGATCTTGAACGTATGTGCTAGTTTTTTCGTCTTCCAATGGTGTATCCTCAACCGGTTGATAGATGCTGATTACTTTGGTAATCTCTGACAACCTCTTCTGGTTGAAATCATCATGGCCTTCTTGGGGTGGGGAACTTGCATCATTTGTGTGAACAGCCGAATCTGAAGCATCGGGGTCATGACGAACTACGCTACTCCCACTGGCAATCCGCATCTGGTTGAATGGGTTGACCATGGTCATTTCCATAAATTTACGATCGTCAGCAAGTTCAACCTTTGACTCAGCCGCGTGTTCAGAACCATCCAAGCTTTGGCGACTCACAATAGCTTCTCGATGGAAACTTTGGCTCTTGTCCCTTGCCTCTAATTCGTCACATATCTTTAGTTTCGTTGAGACATACGTCACCTGGCGCAACTTTTCCACAAAAAATGGCATGTTGCACAGGTAAACTTGGTAAAGGGTGTCGTAGTACAATGTCTCATCATACTCTTGCCCACAAATATGAGTCAGTTTTGTTAGACATCGACCTAAGGCATCTGGAACTCCAGTTGAATCAACAGATTCAATCTTCAAAACTTTCTGCAAAAGTGTGAAACAGAAATTAAAAATAAATTGTTTGTATTTCATGTAATGCAGAGAAAGAGAGGGGGAGTTCTCCTTTTCTTGGTCGCTTACCCTGGAATCTAGATATTCGAAAATTTCACAAACTGTACACAGTACTTTGTCGACCGGGAAAGTTCTCAAAAGTTCGTCACTGAAGCTCAAATAATTTATTGTGTATATTTCAATCAAATATTTCAGTGGAATAGACTGGCAAAATTTGGGTATTGACAAAAGGGGTTTCAACTCCTGCGGTAGTTTGATCATAAGGTTCCTTATGAGGGGTGTGAGTCGTTCAAAATTTAACTCTGTGTTTTCGTTGTCATTATCCTGAGCCCCCGCCGTTAGCAATTTGTTTTGCAATATCTGTAGACCATCTTTAATTTTGACCAAAGAAGGTGATTCCAGATATTGGTACATGGTTTCCAAATTGTTGTTGCCTCTCTCTACAATTTCATACGCGATATATTTTTTAATCGTGTTGCTGCTTGAATGAGCATGGGAGAGATCACCAGTAAGGTCAATTTGTAACGAACTATCCGTTGGCTCATCGCGGGAGTGGTTTGGATTAAGTACTACTTTAACAGCATCATTTTGGTGAGATTTTTCGGTGATCTCCAGCGAGGACTGGGTTGCCGCCCCAGCAATGTGGTCATCGTGGTGGTGAGAAGCAGACTGTGGAGTGGTCAAAGACCTCTTTGCCAATTGCGGTGGAGCGCTAATTTTTCTTCTGCCTGAGTTAGCGGTGCTGGTATTTAAGTTGTTTTCGCGGAGAATGTATTCACTTGCAGATCTGGCATTAGCCATCCTCTGGAGGAAAGCGCTCGACGATTGTGTCGGCTGCGCATAATTGGGGAATTTCTTAGCACCAAAACTCGTTCTGCGCGAGGAGGAAAGTGACGATGAAGTGGAAGAAATGGACGAATTGGGGAAAGCCGGCTGGTAGTCGACGTTCAAGTGCTGCGGTATGGACAATTCCACTGCCTTCCTCAACTGTAACGAGAGTTGAGAATGAAGAAACTTCTTGGCATGATTAGGGTAACATTTGTAATAGTACCAAAAGGTTTTCCTCATGGCCTCCCTCACGGACGTCTGTGCATCTGTAATACCTTTCTTAAGCCACTCCTCGATGTAAATGATAGAGTTTTCCAGTTTAGCGGTATTATGAAATTTGATGATGAATACTCGTAGCAAAATGGCTGAATAATTTCTCGGCAGGGTGGATTTTTGATTTATTAACATGAAACAATTCTGGAAAAGTTTGTTATGGAAATCGATACCGGTAAACATGATTATGAGGCAGTTAAACGCATTCGTAGACGACATTTTTTTGGATGAGAAAAGGAGCGCCCTTAGCGATTCGAACATTTGATCCAAGAGCACCGAATCTAAATTGAGTGGGAAAATTTGTAAAAAATCTTTGATTACAAGGCACGCTGTCGTGGAAAGTGTAGTCCTCAGCGAGATGGCAGCCCTACCCACACATTCCATCAGTTGCAGTTCCCTGCAGATGGAGAGAAACCCGACCTGATGTTCCAGGACAAATTTGTTTTGTACCAAACCTCTCATTTCCACTAAATTCGCCTGTCTCATTTTCCAATTCTTCTCTGTCTCCTTTAGACTTTGGAACGGCGTCAACAACGTTTCTAACAACGTTTGGACGCACTCGAGCGACTCCTCTCTCAATTCACTGGCTTCCACAAAGTTGCTACTACTGTAGTAGTTGCTGAGGATTTGAAACTCGCTAAATATGCCATCTAACTCACCCTCCACATCTAACAGCGTGCGTTGTGGCGAAGACCCGGAGCAAGGTCTGGACCCCGTGTTGTCCGTGCGTAGGGCGGCAGCATTTTCGAATATGGCCCTGTTGGTGGCGTGCTCGATTCGTGTGGCTACATCGTTCAACTTGTGTTTATCTGTTTCGTTCTTGACCACAATATCGCATACAAGTGATGCAATCGCATCATCCTGCTCGCGGCAGTTCAAAACACCGAGCAGCGAAGGTAAAAATTTTTGGTACGCTGCATCCTTGCCCTGGTCCCCCGTTAATTTATGGCTTATCTGCAATACTTCCTCAATCACCAGTAAAGTTTTGCGCCGCTCTGCGTTCTGATCTTCCGACAACAACTCCCGGAGACATTCCTGCAGAGCCACAGGCTGAATCAAGTACATTGCCTCAAGAGCCCTCATGGAGCTCACCCAGAAGCTTCTCCCCTCTAACTCTATGCTGCTGCTGCTGTTCTTTTTTTCGTCAAGTAGGAAAAGGTGTACCACCAAGTTGCGAATTGTATTCGGCCTCTCGAAATACGAGGGAGACTGCATGGCCACACGTTTGACCAGATAGCACAGCGAAGAGTGGGCCAGCGTCAAAAGACGTGCTGAGTCAGAAAGCCTGGGCTCATCTAATGCGTATAACAAACCCTTGAAATAGTTGGGAATCGATGGCACGTCCACGAGCTCCTTCTTCACGTGGCCCTTAAACTGAGCCAGAAGTGAGACAGGATCGCTTTCGTCATGTTGTTCAGAAAGTTGCTCAAAGAGCGGAAATCCAGAGGTAAACGTATCTGGCATACGACGGTTTTCCTTGAGCGGAGGGAGAGTTAGCCGCTGTCGTCTCGATGAGTGGCGAGAAGATCTAACCGCTTTGTAAACAGAGCGGAGGTCAACAAACCGGTGGCCGCTCTTTTTTTTAATTGGGCCGGGTAATATATCCACGGCACGTGACCTAGACGCGCCTTTGAAACCTTGTTTTAGCGGTTGCGAGCAACGGACGTTTTTACTTTGGAATGCAATTCCATCACCCCCTCCCCTCGATAAGAGAGACAGTGATGCGACGCGTTTGGACTCCTAATTGGACTCGAAACGCGACGGGAGCTACCTGTTTGGAAAAAAGCCGCTCGCAATCGCATGCTCCGGGTAACGGCCCCCGTAGTATTAAGCGTATGACGATCTGCGCTACAGTAAAAGCCGCTAATACTTAGTAATATTTTCATCCAATCTGCGCACTGCAAAACGAGCAATAGCGTAATCTGCTGGGTTGCGCCATCTCTATACGCCTCAAGCGCAATAACCACTAATAAATTCTCAGCCCAGCACGTTTTACTATTCCTCAACAATTGGTTCGCTATCTAATCGAATGTCTTATGCACAGTATCGCGGGTATCACGGGTATCGTTCGTTCGTGCTCTCTCAGTCGCCGATCCTTCTTCCCCTCTCGTGCTCGCCGCCCCTTATTTTTCATCGCTTTGTTTCCTCCTCTACAGC
>PPJZ02000092.1:8050-36614 GCA_003705955.2 Zygosaccharomyces kombuchaensis
TTTTTTTTTTTTTTTTTTTTTTTTTTCCTTACGCCCTATACTTAACAACAGTAGATTTAGATCTAAAGTTGTTAGTCTTATGAATTTGGTGCGGGTCTCTTTCAGGATTTGTTTACCTACGCTTTATTCCTACGGTTTGTTTACCCACAATTTGTTTACTTGCGGATTTTTTACCTGCATGCATTTTTTTTTTGTTTACTAGCACTATTTGTTTACATTTGCGGGGTTGTTTGCATTGTCACTTAATACACCCTAATAATAACTTATTTAGCCTGGGCGAATCAGTTCAAAGTTTTTTAGGGGATTGTCACGTGATTGATTGAGGATTAACATTATATCTTCATGCACTATTCAAATTCTACGGTATCGAGAGATTGTGTATCAAAAAAGCATAAATTTGAAGGTACAAGAAAAATCACGCCAGCACCTCTATCTAATTTTTTTCTTATTTCGATTCTTCGTCTCACTCAAAACTACTCCAGATTCGAAAATCAAATTTTAAAAATTGTAATTATAAAGAGTTGATAAATAATGTGTTTCTGAAGACTCTACCTAAATTGCGGAAAAGTTAGAGGGACATATGCTGCGTCATAGAGCATATCGTTAGCCTTAGGGACGCGGAGCTTCAAACCGTTGTAGTCTATAAAACTTTCATTCAGTTCTTCGATTTTAGCAACCCCCAACAACCTCATACCGTTTTTAATCTCCTCATCCAGGATTTCGAGCAAGTGGGTTACACCTTCTTCTCCGTATCCTGCCATTGCATATAAGAATGGTCTGCCGAGGCCGACACCTTTTGCCCCAAGACACAACGCCTTTAGAACGTCAGACCCTCTGCGGACGCCGCCGTCAAGATATAGTTCGATTTTACCATCCAAATCTTGTTCCTTGAGCATTTGGCGAGATTCCGCTAAAATTTCGAGTGGTGGCCTAGAAAAATCCAACTGTCTCCCACCATGGTTAGATAATACAACGGCTTTGATGCCTTTCTGTGCAGCCAGAACCACATCTTCTCCCCGCTGCACTCCTTTCAAGGCCACAGGCAGTTTTGTGCTGGCCACAATTCTTTCTATGTCTTTCCAGGTGAGCTTCGGGTAATGCCCATATTTGTTATCAATGATATCGTCAAGGTCGGTTGTGGCAGCTAACTCCAGAACTCTTTGTCTGCTGTCTTTTTCTCTGTTGCCAATATCAGCAAGATCCACGTTGAAAAATATTCCCTTGATGCTTGGGCGCTCCTCTGCCTCTCGGAGTATTTCATGTACATTCTCAACTTCTTCGCGATTATTAAAATGGAATTGCATCCATTGGTTTTGGTCATCAGGAACATCCTCATAAAATTCTTCCGGAGTAAATGAATTCTGTTTTGGCACCATTTCCATGACATTGGACTGGTATGCGGCAGCTTGTAGATTTTTTTCTCCCAGAGGATGAGCCAACCTTGAGCCAGCAAATCCGGAAATGTAAATGGGCATATCCACCTTTGTTCCCAAGAAAGTTGTGCTCGTGTCAATGGCGTCCGGCTCAATGTCTTGCAAAATTCTAGGCCTAAAAAAGACCTTGCTATAAGCATAGTGGTTTTCACGTAGTGTGTATTCATCGGCGGAGCCACTGGCAAAATACAGAAAAGTTGCCCTCGGTAAGACCTCTTTGGCCACACTTTCGAAGTCGGAAAGGTTGAAAACCCGATCTAAAGCTGGAATTTTGGCCTTCTGCTCTTCAATTCTAAGCTCTTCGTCACTGAGAACAGTGGTAAAGTTACCCTTCAGTTTCCCAACATAGACCAAGTTCTCTTTCATTTTTTGCAGGACCTCCTCTGAATGCACTTTCCCGAACTTGGCGGTTGCGTCTTTTCCAGCGACTTCCAATATCCTAGCAGCCCCGCCAGGATGCATCTTTAGAAAGGCCGTCACATCATAAACTTCTCCATTGAGGACAATCCAGCAATCCGTCGGTGAGTTATGCAACATAACTTCCTTCACTGGAATATCACCATTAGAGTCGCCGTAAAGAGTAAGTCCCAACATAGTAGCAAGAACGGAACCACCAGCAATCAAAGATGAGCTTTTTAATATATCTTTTTTTTTGGTTGGAGAAATAGATTTTTGAACCATAGAATATGCTCTGACTTGTACCAGAGACAGCCAGCTACGATTCACGGTGGCTTCCATACATTGGGCACCCTTTCTTCTGAGGGCGCGAGAACCTACCCGAGCCACTATCATTGTGTTTTGCACTTCTTGTTGATTGACAATCCACTCCTACAAAGATCAAATACACGTTGCATTGCCCTTTTCTTCAGCTTATATAGTGATCTGTTCAAGACATGGAGTTACAGAATTTGTAGGCCTTGGGATCCGAAAAAAATCACAATTGTCAAGATAAGATGGAAGAGTTAGAGCTTAGTTTCCAATCTTACTCGAGGTGATTTAACTTTCCATCCTCAGATAATCTCAGATAATCTCATCAGATACGCACCTTATCTTTTTATCATGACAATGCAGGGTCGGAGGTTCGGGCATTCAGTTTTAGGCAGGATTGGCCGTCTAGTTCCGGAAGCACGTTCAGAGAAAAATACGCGATACGGTGCTATCGGGTCTTATGTCCTCAGTCTTGTGAATATTTGTCCCCAGTCAGTGGCTCGGGTTCGATTCACGTGAGAAGCGTCCTCCCTTTAAGAAGGTCTTCACAACAAGGACTTAGCAGTATTTGAAATTGGGATGGCACACCTTCTCCACGTACAGAACCAACAAAAAAATTATCATATATAAATCATGCGATTTAATTCTTCACAAGTGTTCGTGTGGGCTGCCCAGTTTCCCTCAAACACTGAATGTATCCGAATTCTAAGTACGAAAACACATTTACAATAGGAGACGGTGAAGCTCACAGGCTATTTCCAATACGGCGAAAATAATATTGGTTACTTGGTTATGTATGCAAACCGCAAATTTGCAGCTTTAACAATGATATTCAAATTGGGAGTTTTGGGGACTCCTTCATTTACACTCAGGAGAGCTCTCGCATGGGCAATAGTCGTATTTCTGAGGATAATATTCCGGAGAGAAGACTTGGAACAAGACAGCTTTTCTCTCTCCTCTGATGTATCAGCAAACATTGAGACCAAAATGTTTAAGCTCAAGCTATGTTGAGTTGTCTCGGTTCAATGGTTGGTACGAGCTTGTTCATAGCAGCTCGGCTCTCTTATGTGGTACCTTATCATTGTATTTTTTCTTAGACTATTATGGAGCACGTCGTTGGAATCGTAGTTTATGCGCCGCTGTCCTCGATGGATGCAGGTTGCCAAACCTCGCACAATGTGGTTTACTTCAGGACGAAATCCACTTCATGTACAATCAATGTATGCCCAGCAAGATTACCTGTGATTCAGGGATTCAGTGCTGAACCGATGCCCAAATTACCATTTCTATTTTCTTGGTTTTAATTCCCCTCGCCCTGCTACTGACCAAAGTGCTCGACTGGCCGAGTTTTGGCCATGTTTGCAATAGGCATAGGTGTTATCAAAGTAGCGATTGTTATTTTTTTTTGAAGTGGCCACTGCTCATCGCCATGCATTTGGATTTCACTACAAGAGCTATCCTGGGTCTTCAAACTTTACATCTCTAGGGGAGTACGGATAGAATGTGTTGTGTGGGCTGCCATCATAAGAAAATGCAGAAACCTTGGTAAAATTATTGCAAAACTTTTCACAGAAGTGTTTGAAGTTATTGAGCAGCTCGCACTCCAAGGGGCATTGCCTCTTTTTGTTACTCTGGGAACCGAAGCTATGTCACAAAGCTAACTAAAACACGATCTCCGGAAACTTTTCAATGTAAAGGTTAGCTGAGTCCTAACAGTGCTCTTGGAAATCAATGTTGCAGAAGTGTAAGTATTGTTTTTTCGTGGACTATCTCAAAGAACTCCTCATCTTCCCATCCTAACACCTGAAAGACAGTCCGGGGCTGTTTATGGTATCTTTGTCAACTTTACCGTCTCTCTCGACGTCAACACTTGTGCTCTGCCACCCACGACTCTGGGTTCGATTTTGTCCAACAGATGGTTGAAGGTAGTGGCAGGCTTGGAGTAAGAGGTGGAGTCGGTAACAGTAACAATCATATTAAAATGTGGTCGCTTCCACGAATCTTGGAAGATGTAAGCGAATAACTTTGTACTTTATTTAGCAAAGAATGCTGTTGCATAAGTAATGGCAGTAGTGCTTTGTAAATTTTATTTTGCTAAGGAAGCAGTATCAACGCATTCTATTACCGACTTAGTAATTATAGATGAAATAACTTGTTTAGAAAAGTCAAACATACTTGCTGAAGACCTAAATTGCTAATAATTAGTGCAGTTGACCCTCAAAATATCCACGCAAAGTTCAAAATGTCCTCCACAGGTAGTCTTTAACCTCCATGATGGCCTCCAGAGATAGGTTAAAGGACAGGAATCGAGGATTGAAGGAGATATTCTATAGAGCTTCTATTAATGTTTTAATTATTAAAGTGAATTAATAAAAATAATATAAATTTTTATATTACAATATATATTATTCTCTTTCTATAGAGTCCCAAAACCGTCCGATCGGTGCATCAGCTAGTTTAATCAGGGCGACAAGTTTTTCTTCCGGAAAGACGAGATGAAAAATATGGCATTCCGTTGGCTAAAGCAAACCATTCTTCATACCTCACTTCGGTGTTTTTCAAGATGGATTTGTTGTTCTGCATCTAGTTGATAGTACTTATTAAAAGGTAGCCAGCTTTTAACAAGATACTTCAAGAAAAGTAGTGTTGTGTGAAAAATTACTACTAAAATGCTTGGCTGACTTTTAAAGAAAGTCCTTGGTTTGAAAAAAAAAGTGAATAGCAAAAAAAGCAAGCAATTTTCGATGTTCTTTTATTGATAGCGGGAAAATACTATTTAAAGTCAAAGGTATATCTTTTCCGAGTTTATTGTTAACAGTGCTATGAACAACGGCCAACAACTTAAAGCCGTGAATCTCATCATTTTGGTGCAAAATCTACTATAACTTCTACATTGATTATTTTTTTACTAAATTTGGTGGAAATAATATTAGCCATCACCTCGTACTTTTGCCTCATACTGTCTGGTTTGCTTGCAACATTTCGTTGAAGTAAAAATATATCCCTCCTTCTGTCTTTTAGTTTTAAGCTTCTTCACTTTTTCGATACCATTGTTTCTGCTTCCCTCATTGGGAATACTTTTGGATAACATGGAAAACTGAATCTATCACTGCCAGATAGACACAATTATCACTAGTCGGTAACGTGATTTAATAGTCTTTAATTTACAAAATCCCATAAAACGAGTTTTCCACTAGTCAGATTGTGTAAGAGCGACCCTTCAACTGCAAATTTGTACAATGGCTAATAAGGTGATGCTTAACACTAGCCTTTAACGAAGTACAAAATTCACTTTATATCAAAAGGGTTAACTTTAAGTTATATTATCAGAATATCTTTAAGTTCCAGAGCTCACAGGAGAACGTCATTGTGGCCGGCAGTTCACAAAATATTGCTTTGGATGATTTCTTTGAATGTTAAACCTTCTATGCGATACGTTGATCAAAAGACTCAGCTGATTTTAGGTTACTGAAAGGATAGAATTGAACAGTCGTTTCAAAGACCTTAATGATATGTGGATATATATCCTAGCAAGTCTACCCCGTAAGAACAAACATTTAATAAAAAAATCTAGAAAGGCAATATCGTTCTTTTTGTAACTAAATGTAATTGCAAGGTAAATTACAATAATAGATCACTGCCAACTTCCAAAAAAAAAAAATACAGACCTCGTGGCAGGACAAAGTTTTTTTCACCAATCATGAAATAAGCCCACTTATTAAGAAAAGTTTTTTACCTCTATCTATTACATTGTAGGATTTTTCCATCTTGAAGTTTCTAAATGAACTACAGCGATCAGATACTCATCGAGCACCAATTGTTCTTTCGGCCCAGCGCTAGCCTCCATGCAAACATCCGTATTCTGCTACATTTGGTGTGATTACACGCTAACCGCGGCTGATTGTACATTCTTTTTGGTGCTAATGTTTTATTAATTTCGAGTTGTTCAACAAATCCCTTAAGGATGTTTATATATTCATTTTTCGGATTTCGCACTTCCAATTCGAAAAGGTTCAGATAATCAATAATACACACAAAAGTTATTCCAAAATCTACCAGAAAAAAATTTGTCTAATGCAAAGAATACCAACATGAGATGTACAATATGGTTACTTATTGAGATATATGCATGCTGACGGAGCATCATTCTTCTTTATTTGTATGTATATTCATATTGGTAAAGGTTTATACTATGGTTCTTATAGATCTCCAAGAATTGTATTATGAACAGTAGGTGTAATTATTTTCATTTTAACTATAGCTGCAGTATTTTTAGGTTATTGTTGTGTATATTCTCCCCAATACTTCTATCATCAGTAAGTTGCAGTGAACATCTTGTATAGTGATTCGTTTTCTACATGAATATACCTACGATTACGTCTTCAAAATCCAAGCAATGGTGCCCTTAAAAAATTTATTGTTAACTACACACTATACAATCTAGACGAAAAAAGTCCAGGCTCAAGATTTGATTTTTCTTAATCAAGCGACCAATTTGAGAAGTTTTCTTTTGGCATTATCAAGGGGCCATTCTGTCACCGAGTGGCACGTGCCAGTGCATTTGGAAGGTCGCAGTTACATCTTCCGGCGGGAGAACATTTTTTTATGTTTTTTTGTATTAGATCTACCGCGATTCATCTTGGCGAGGCCGTATTAATCCACAGCGACCTCCACAGTTAACCAGCAGTCAGCATGTGTACACGAATATCCGTCACAGATTGTGTCTTTTTTTGTCGGATACTTCCGATACAAACTACGTTGTCGGGACAGAAAGGCATTCGCTAGAACAAGGGTACAGAGGGGGGCTACTTTGAAAATGTCTTAAGACACCCCTTGTCATTGTAATTATAGTGCAGCCTGGCGATATCTTTTTCAAGAGATAATTTTGCTTACGCACTCATCTTGTTCTATACTGATCAGTTGGGTTGTTTTGCAGAACACGCGCTTTCACGGTAGTGCCATACCTTCCAGAATAGGTGATACCTGCAGTTCAGAGATAGCAGATAAGCGATATCAATCTCAAAAGATGATTTTGAAATATAGTGCGGGCACAAAGCATACAATACCATAGAGACGGAAAAAGAACAGCAAGAAGTTGATTAACAATAATATGATTAAATTGTCTAATCTTAATGAATGTAGGGTTCCTAGTGAAAGATCGAGATCATTGAAGAGGTAACGATAGGGCGCATATGCATATAAATACAAGGTTAAGGAACACTTATGGAATCTGACGTCCAGTAAGCATAGCACCGAACCAAAAATGCCAGATTTCCCTGAATTACAAGATTTCCCATTATCCCCGTATGTCTCTAAAGTGGCGGTGTCCATGAGCCAACAGAAGGGAGATGTAGTGTCTCATGCCTCTTTAGTAAAGACCGAGAAGGGCTTCGACCAGATCGATAATTTTGTCGAGCTCGAAAGCGGCACCACAGAACTCGTGGAGGACCAGCCAAAGGAAGAGATCGTCAGAGGGCTCAAGTCAAGGCACATACAGCTGATCGCATTAGGTGGTGCGATTGGTACAGGATTGTTTATTGGTTCTGGTGGCGCTCTGAGTACTTGTGGCCCAGCACCGCTGCTGATTTCCTACATGATAATGGGGTTCTTCATATGGTGCATCATGAACATGCTGACCGAAGTAGTGTGTGTGATGCCGATTCCCGGTGAAACTTCGATGTACTCGATGGCTAGAACATACCTGAACCGTCCGCTATCCTTCATGTGTGGTTTCAATTTGTTTTACGCTACCGCGATGATTCCACCCTCTGAGATCACTGCTATTGCATTGGTGATTAAGTACTGGACAAATGCCAACTCAGCAATTTTTATCAGCATTTTCATTGCCATCTCTGTGCTGTTGACTATGCTTCCCGTCCATTTTTATGGTGAAAGTGAGTTCTGGGTTTCGATTATCAAATTGTTGTGTATCACAGGGCTGATTATTGTGGGTATTGTTATCTTCTTTGGAGGTGGTCCTAATCAAACCAAAGTTCTTGGTTTTCACTACTGGAAACACCCGGGCGCGTTTAACCCATATCTTGTTACAGGAAATACCGGGAAGTTTTTGGCCTGTTGGACTGCAATTATCAAGAGCGGCTTTTCGTATGTGTTGGTTCCTGAGGTCGTTGTGTCGTGTTCCTCGGAATCAGTGAACCCCAGAAGGAACATGCCAAAAGTTGCTGATAGATTTGTCTATCGTCTGTTCCTCTTCTATGTCTGCGGTACACTGGTTATTGGTGTAATTATTGGTTATAATAACCCCCGATTGTTGGACGCCCTCGCTGACGGGAACTCAAGTGGCGCGGCTTCACCCTTTGTTATTGGCATCCAAGAGGTTGGCATAAAGGTTCTACCGCACATTATTAATGCTTGTATTTTAACCAGTGCCTATTCGTGCGGTACCTCCATGTTGTACGGTGCTTCGAGAGCGCTGTACTCGATGGCTTTGAAGGGGGACGTGCCAAGGATTTTTGCAAGGACCAACCGTTTCGGTACCCCATACGTCAGCGTCCTCGTATCCAGTTTATTCTGTTTGCTCGCGTACCTGAATTGTTCAGACTCTGCTAGTGTTGTGTTCACTTGGTTGTCGAACATCGCGACCATTTCTGGGTTTGTGGACTGGGTGTTAGTATGCATCGTCTATATCCGATTCAGGAACATTTACGACTACGCTAATTTGAACGAAAGAGTGCCTTTCAGAAAGCGCTTCATGAAACCAATGGCCTATTTTACGGCAGGTTTCTTTAGTATTTTGAGCTTGACTAATGGGTATGCTGTATTTGTTAAGGACAACTGGAGCGTAAAGAATTTTTTTGCATGCTACACGACTATTGGGCTGGTGGCAGTCTTGTACCTGGGGAGCACTATATATCACAAAACTTGGAGGTTTAGGAACATGGATGAGGTAGTGGCTGAGATTATCCCCAAGATCGACCGGGCTGACGAAGAAGAGAGCAATGAGATCCCAATCGTACCAAAGAATTGGGTGGAAAAGATTTGGATGTACATTATGTAAGTATTCTTTCACATTTGTAGGTTTATTGTAGTTTGTTGATATTGTGAATCTTTCCCTTTATGCGAAAGTAACCTCGCGAGGCAATTGAGAGGTATACATATATTCTTGGTCTCCATCCTAGACTTCGAGAAGCATAGTGTCTCTTAACTGCTCGTTGTACTGGCTTAGAGTATTACCTCCATGTTTTTTGAAGCAGCCCCAACCAGTTTTCTGGATTCTTTTTTGCTCCGCTTTCCGTGTCAGGCTCAAGGACATATGCTAGTGTTGTAAAACATTTGGCCAGAATACCCCGGAAGGACCCCGGAAGGATCTCAGTTGTTGTCCGGTCCAGTGATTTCTGGTGGGGTTTGGTACATTAAAGGTGGGCCACAACAGAGCCAAGATTTTTGTTTTGGTATTTTGGTAAAAGGCTCCATGACAAGTTGTTAGCAATCCCGACACATTACTTAACTCACCGACAGAATTGGACCAACGATGGACCTAGAAGCCCGTTAAGAGAGAAGATATCTGTTGTAATATTGATTGTTACGGTCTAATAGTGCTCAAAAATGTGAGATATCCTTCATGATATTTACATGATATTTTTTACGGATTTTTCGTGTGCCACGATTCTCCTCCATTCGTCATTTCTTTCAATGATATAGCAGCAACTTGGCGAGTATCTTAGGTTCTTCAAGAAAATATATAATATTTCAAGAAGGTATTCCTAATCACCTCGTCGAGTTCTGGCTATCTCATCAAGATTCTTCGGATGAATGCCACGCATGACGCTGTCAGCCAGGTGTAACCCATCTGGACAAAGGTTGTGCAATCACAAAGAAAATGGATATGACGTTTCCCCAAGTTTACGGAGGAGGGCAAAAGAACTAACAGAGACATCTCGTCGAGATTGAGCTATGAAATCTACAGAGTAATATGCTTGTGGGATATTAAACTGTGGAGAAAAGGCATTTTATTGAGAATTGCATTTCAGATTCGGCTGGAGCGATTCAACGTACTGTAGCAAAAGAGGGTCTCCATTGTTGGTCGCACGGGGCGTCTTGGCGACAAGGGTAAAGATTCATGAAATGGTTATAGGAAGTCCAACGTTAATTACGAAGGTAGTGACAGCTTCTTGGCAACGTTGGAAAAGGCGCCCCTGGATGAAGCCGGGGCACATGTAAGATCTCCTCTGCAAAAATGGAGGGTCTGCTTCATCCCTCCCACACTGAACCATTGATGTAATAGGTAATTGTGTCTTTTTTTGGCTGATCAATTTAATGCTAGCATCGTTTATTATGTCGGTCCACTCCATGTACTGGGTGCTACATACAGGGTTTCAGTATATTTACAAGGTGACCAATCATCTTGACAGTGCATTCACAGAGCTGAAAACTAACCCTATTCCTATATCTGCCTACGATTATTAGTATTTTACGTTGCACCTGGCACATAGAGAATGCTTTAGAGTCCAAAAAAAAGGAACATAAAGGGAACATCGATAGCGCTGATGCTAACAAGGAAATTCTCCACGAGGTTCATCATGAAGGTCATTGGACGGCTCCAAATGTGAAACCCAATAAAAAAATAATTTGTACGAATCGCTAACTAGTTAGTTCATCAGTCGAACCTTGAACTTTTTGACATATTTCCAAACCATATAAGAAAGTGTGAGAGTTCCAAACAATATTTGAGATCTGCCATTGCGAGTGTACAGGAACTAAAGGCTTTGCACTGGGAGAATATCGTGACATAGTATTTGACTCATACGTTATCAAATTTAAGTGAAGGTGTTCCGCAGAAAGTTTAAATCTGCGCTTCAAATATGAGAGTTCAATTAGGTGAATTGCAGATTCTCACCAACCTCGCTATTCTGATTCCCCTACAAGTCGGTTTGGTCTACTGTTTGATGTTTTTCAATTTCTTAAATTTTTGATATTCATGGTTAATTGCAGAGGGGGGCGCATATATTGAAAACGAGGCCGCTAATTGTTTGGACATTGTCTGTTATGTTTTTAAATCGATTCCGCATTAGCCATTTTTTAGAGAGACTTGACCGTCTGTTGGATGCTACATGATGTTTTTGGCATTCTCAAAGTAGTATTTTTTTTTTGAATGCTTCTTAACACACGTTGGGTAAAAGATATATTTGCCTGGACTTATTAAGTACTTCTCCGTTCCCAATTATCATGATTGTTGTTGGCAAGGGAATCAGGCCAAGGCCAGAGTCCCTAGTGCTCAATCATAAATAAAAAAAAAAGGAAAATCGAAATTATTGTGGTGCCAACTCCAACTGGTTCAATTACCTTGATATACTGAATTTTTGAGGTTTTGAAATTTTGGTTGATCCAAAGAGAAGAAAATAACATTATTTTTGCAATACATTTCTCCTCTTGTTACGCTAAAAGAGGCATTATATTATCCTAGTTTTGATAGAATGGCTCACGGTAAATGTTGGGAAAAAAAGTTCTCAAAGCGACTGCCGGGAGGAATTTTAATGGAACTGAAGATTCAATTCCGAGTTTCCATAAATTCATGCAATGCAAACACTCATTATTGTGGAATTTACGACAAAAGCTACTGACTGTCTATCCAAATGGCAACCATTTTATAACATACTATCTAAAGATGTTGAAACGGTCGTAACTAGCAAATCCTAGAGAGCAAGGAGCCCTGATGATACCGCAAATTGATTTTACTCACCTCGAGCGAACGTTAACTGCAATACGGCACACAAGGTACTAATTGCTGTTTTTAGGGAATCAACACAAAAACGGGCAATCCCAACAAGAACACAATCCCTTAAGAGCAGCGATCCTGCAGCCAGCCGATTAACCAATTGACTTCCAATGGGAAAATACCCTGGTACCAAACACGTTTCCTGCCATCTCATTCGACCTTCAATATCAAATTGCAAGTACCTGCGAGTTTTCACCGCTTCCCAAATGTTCTCGAATTCTGCGCTCCCTGTCGTGTGCTCTAACGCCTTTTCCTACCAGTTTTAACTCTGAGCCTTTGCAGCAAGGAATCTATTACGACATACAGGTTGGACATCTTCCAATAATAATTGTAGGTTTCCGTAAGATACCAGGAAACTCCAATTGTAGAACTTCAGACATTTCGAGGCCAATTTGAGGTGCGTATGAACTGCAATTGTTTCAAGACGGAAAAAGATGCTTCATGAACCGTTTTAGGATATTCATTGGCGTGGACCTCAGGCTCGCTTTTGCACCAGCAGCGCAAATGTAGCATGGTCGGCAGCCCTGAGCACATGTTGCCTTACGAATACCACATATCACAAAAAACATACGTAACAACTCTGAAGGAACGCGTTTGCCTGGGAAGTCTGCATTGATTAAGTACCTCGGAAATTTGCTGTGGAGCTGGTGTCCAGGCACAAGTGCATTTTTTGTTTTTGCATCATAACATTACTCAAGGTGACGAAGAAGCTTTTTTAAGAGACTGGGATATAAACAGGGCGTCAAGATTCAATTTCATTAAGGGGGGGGTCAAGCCGCCGAGGTATATGACAGGCTTGAAAAGTTGGCAAAATTGGGCATTGCCATCAACGTGTTGTAGAGTTTACTGAGGAAGAAATTTAATGATATGAACTTTACCAGCAATAAGGTAGCCTCTTTTTCGTCAAATGCCTGGGAATCATTCCCAGACTCTCCAAGGTTGCTACTAAGTTACTTCACCCATTACTGATGGCGCTTGACGCTAAATTCGAAAGGAATCATGGGGAGGAATCATGGGGCGGAACCTAGCAGTAACATCGATGTTCCTTGTCATGACAACAACCCCGCAGAACGCAGACTGTTCACGATAACGCGAATACTCGAACAATTTCTCCATCTAGCGAATAATTCTTCATCTACGGAAATATAAAAGCGAGTTTCGACGATATCACATTTGCAGAAGATCTTTGACGAAAGACGCAATGCCGAAACATTTTTCTTCTTATTTACTGCGGGCTACTTATAGGCACCCCCGCCTTTTTACCAAAGACCATTATTCATGCAGTCCCTTGTCAAGTTTGACAATACAAAAGTACGAAGAAACGAGTTCGCCAATTTTCGCCTCCCAAGGATATTGAATTGAACAGCAAAATTGGACTCTTAACGGCATGCTAATCGTTTGCCTTAACACGAATGTTGGGCAATCAGAGCACTTTTTTCTTAAATCGGAGAGGCTAAGCAGAGGTCAATTTTTTTCTCTCTTTCTTGCCTGATACTACATGTTCTTCGCAAATGAAGCTATTCATATGTACCTGTTCCTAGATTCCTGCTTGCAGACAGTCTTCACATATAGTCACCCATCTTTTACTACCTCCTTTTTTCAATTGTCACCATAATCTTAGTAAGCTGCAGTCAAATCACGTAACACCCACTCAGTGATCATTGTTCGACAATCACCATCCCCTACTCTCTGAAGTTCTTGGCTCGTAGCCGTTGCCGGCGAGTTCGAAAGCAACACTCTCGAACGTCTACCGATAATAAACGCCTCGCTGCAACAAAGCAGACCGCAGAAGGGCAGCATGTCACGCGCCCCCTGGGAGTAAAGTATATAAGTTAATGCCTCTCCGACACACTATGACTCTCCGTAAAAGTAAAAATATTTCAACAAGATGAGTACTAACGTGAAAGTCGCCCAAGAAGAGCCCACGTTGCCCGCGAATGTGCTAGATTTCTTTTCGCTGAAAGGTAAAGTGGCCTCTGTGACCGGTGCATCCGGTGGAATTGGTTTCGAAGTGGCCCTGGCGTTGGCACAGGCCGGTGCAGACGTGGCCATGTGGTATAATTCGCATTCCATCCAGGAACAGGCCGATGAACTGTCCAAAAAATATGGCGTAACAGTCAGGGCGTACAAGTGTTCTTTGACTGACAGCGCTGCCGTAGAGCGTACTGTGGACCAGATAGCCAAGGACTTTGGCAAGATCGACATCATGGTGGCCAATGCAGGGATCAATTGGTTCGGTGGGTCCATCTTGGAATACAACGAGGAGGCCGGCAGAGAGAAGTGTGACGAGCAGTGGGAGAAAGTAGTGAATGTCGATTTCAACAGTATCTATTACGTGGCCCGTGCTGTGGGACGCCATTTCAAGAAGCAGAACAAGGGATCTCTAATCCTAACTGCGTCGATGTCTGGCCACATATGCAACATTCCTCGGATGCATGCTGCATACAATGCTGCCAAGGCCGGTGTGATCGGTCTGAGTAAGTCGTTGGCGGTCGAGTGGGCCTCCTTTGCCCGTGTGAACTGTGTGTCCCCAGGTTACGTTGCAACGCCAATGACTGCACGCTGTCCGGTGGAGGTACGTCGCGAATGGGAGTCACTTGTTCCCTTGGGAAGACTTGCGAATCCAAGGGAGCTTGTCGGCGCCTACCTGTACCTAGCTTCGGACGCTAGTACCTATACTACGGGTACTGATATCCTTGTGGATGGCGGGTACTGTTCTATTTAAGGAGTTAACCATCGAGTACTAAGTAATAGATAATTACGAGCTGTAGGTTTTGATCGGGAAGAGATTTATGTTAACCTATGCTCATTGCGTCCTTTTTAATTTTCGTCAATTTGCCAAGCGAAACTTAAAGGTGCCAAGACTTTTACGCCAAGTGGGTACGAGGGAAAACATACGGCAGGCAAACGCACACGACTGCTAACCGGAGTACGGAGAAAATCCGTTTATTGAAAAAACAAGACGAAGAGAAGAGAAAATGTTGAGTATGACTTCGGGATACTTTCAGGCTAACAAAACAATCTTGTAGATACACGGTAGTTGACAACGGTTCTCCCCCACACAGGGCCACTGCGTCGATACCGTGCAATTCGTTTCATCAACCAACTATTTTCATTTTGATCTTTTGAAAGTTGAAGCAAGGCAGTTGCAATAACCGATTACTTACATTGCTAAATTTCTGTTTTTTTCGACCTAGCTAACTCTGTCTTGCACCTTTTGCATAAACCGGGACTACGAGTTTAGACCTCCGTGGTTCTAACCATTTCTTCGGTAATCGCAATATCGTGGTATTGTCAGGAAACTCCTTTGGGTTTTAGAGGCTTATGAGCTGGCTGGATTTCTTTGCTATATACTTACTCCGAGTGTGGACCGGCATCTCATGCGTGTCTTTATGGGGGCACGGTAAAATCGCCCAAGCTTGAGTACGCTCTTTGATGGTGATAAAAAGACGTAACCACACATTCACTCTTTAACATATACCTATACTTGTATAGAACATGTCGATTCTAGTTTATATTGGCTATAAAATAAAGAAGTAAAATTTCCTCCGTCTCTTGCAATACCAAAACGGCTGACCTAAAATGACATTGAATTTCGCAAATTCTTATTTTCTTCCGAGCTTTACGCTATCTGCACCTTCAAGCCTACGAGGTATCGCTACATATAAAAAGCCTAAGGTTAATATCTCCAAACACTGTCATATCGGAATATGCGCTCACCATCCAATTTTTAACTGAATCTTTGGTTTTCTGTGGTATATTACTATTCTCTAGGATCTTTGTGTTGTAGAACTATCATACACTTTGCTTCGACGCTTTCCAAGCAATCAAGATATCCTATTGCCCCTACCGGTTACTTTGGGAAGGCGCGTCATAACCATTCATCTAATGGCATATTTATCCCGAACAGCAGACACCTGGTCATCATGTTTACACTTAAAAACCATATTTCGGTATCTTGTCTAATTGAACTCGTGCGCTATTCCGTTTACGAATTGTTTTTCTCTTGTATTTGATCCAAAGATCCCTTATATTTAAACTTGCCAATTGCTTGTCACTACAATCTCCAAGGTATACACTTTATTTGGCATTTGTTTATCCTCGGAAATTAAATCATAATTTTTTGCGAATTTTTTCACTCCACTGGCCTTCGCCTTTCGTTTGTTTACAAACAATGATTGTTTACGTTCTTTGTTGCGCACTTAGCAATTTGGTCACTTTGAAAGTTTAGAAATTATAACATCTTGACTAATTGAATGACATGCAATGGCCACTATTCCTTTCGAGATCATGGAAAGTTGTTATACCGAGTAGCACCTTAAAAATGTTTGTGTTGATCGTCCTTGATACGTTATAGTAAATCTCGAGGTCAAACTCTCAGGGGAAATGCATATTCTCTCCGGATGATATACCAGTCTCTTCAACATTACGTGGAAAAGCCTTAGTGTACTTAGAGACCACCGAGGTCTCCGCCCATGTCACTCTCAGACCGACAAATTAAAATATAATTACCTGCTCTTGTCGCAATTGTGCCCGAGATAATCCGCTCCAAGAATATGAATGTTACTAGCATCCTCCCAATCGCCCATATCCTTCGCCTACTAATTCATGCAAGCTCGGAGAGTAGAACATTGCGCTTCAAAAAAGTCTGCTTGAAACCCCAATAAGGAAGGTACTTTGAGCCAGAAAGAAGAGGTGGTATAAATCGATTCCCCACCATCAATATTATGGGACTTCGCGACACTTTTCCTTGCCCTCGTCTGAATTAACTAGACGTCAAACAATGAGGAGGAGCTTCTTACCTGTTGGAATCCTTGCATGGAATGAAGGGTTTGATGGCTACTTGAAGAATTTCAGAAGAAAAACTGTGCCGATCTGAACACTAATGTTAGTTCGAACTTTCTGCTATCAATCTATCAAGAATTCTCGGAAAACCACCTTGTATATCCCCTTGATCGAATCGCCTTACTAAACCCAATGGAACCGTCAACATGAAAACCTATCTAAAGGATTGACCACGGTAAGTCGGGATTTGCCTAGAGGTATTTTGGGAACAAACGGTGGACGTGTCAATAAATAAGCCTATCAAGCTCGTGAAAGCTGTAACAGGAAGTTTGGAATGAAATTTGGAGGAATCTGCTACTTCGAGAGGTACTCAGAAGTCAAAGAAAGGCACTGAGAGTGAAGTCACCAGATCTGATCACTTGGAGCAAAGGCTCCTTTTCTTCATGATTTCGCCGCCGAAAGATGGAAAGAAATTAAGCTTTGAATCCAAACGTATGCAATTGATTGCTCTTGGTTCCGCCATGCCTCAGGCTTTTTTCATGGGGAAAAGTCTGGGGTGCTCTTACAACATGGGTAGCTGCAGTGCTTCTCACACCATAAATCATTGCATCGTCTTTTTTCGTTTTTCCTGTGAACTGTAATTAATCGATTGATCGAAGTGGTTCTCTTGACTCCCGTTACCGGCTAACCCTCAAGATATGCCTTGAGAAATAGGTTATCGGCATAGCAACATATATATGCAGCTGGAATCTGCTTTATAAATAACAAATGACCACGTCTAGTGATATTAGTGCTTGTAATTTAGTTATTCAACATTAAACTGGTTATAATCCTCCATCTCTGTCATCGCATTTAATATGAACATAATTGCTCTTTGTAGGTCCCCGGTCAAAGCACTCGGTGAAGGGAGTTTTAAATAACTTTAACTAAACTTGTAACCATTACAGCTGTGGTCATAATTGAAATTTTTATTTTTTTGGAGGCGCCTCTGCTCGAAAGAGTATACTTGTATTAGTTAGTCATTATTGGAACCATTCAAAAACCTGTAAACCTTATATTTCTACGGACAATAGGGAAGCATGTGCTGTGTGACCTGCTACTGAGGAAGATAGATGCTTGCTCCAAAGTCTCTTTCTCACGTTCTTCTGCACCGAGGCAAATTGTATGCGAAGAATTTGCCTGGAAAAGGTATTCTGGGGTTTGATACTGTTTTCTTGGTGGAGCCCTTTCCCTTGGTATCTCGGGTCAATATGATAACAGAATTTACTTTAAGTAATTGCTTCCGAAAAGTCTACCACTGACCCATCTCCCTTCGTGATAGGAGTCAAAGAATCCGGAATCAGAGTTTTACCTCATATCATGACTGCCCCTAATCTCACAGCTGCCTATTACGCAGGTAGTACAGATATTGACGGCAATTTCTGCATGTTTCTCGCGATCGTGTGCAAGGGAGAACTCTTAAATCTTTCTCAGATGGAAAAAGAATGGGGGCCCATTATTTCGTTGTTTGTATTCCTGCTTGTTTTCTTCATAGCTTCCTTGAATTTCTTGGGCTCTTATTCTCGGGTGTCCACTTAAGATTCCCATGTTGTCACGATACAAAGAAGTTATTCATTATTCACAGTCGAATGACAGAATACGGTTCAAAAGGGTGAGAAGCGATTGCGTGCATGCATCTCAGGTAGCATTTGGTTCATTATAGACTTGGCCAATGGTTGTATGATCTTCAGAAAGGAAAGTTGAACATGAGTGACTTTTTTTCCAAGTACATTTCGTTAGAATATCTTATGGTCCTTTTCCGTGACGGCCTAAGTAACTGCAGAGCATGATGCCATGGATGAGATCAGGTGCGAATCATTATCCAAATTTGAACTAATAAGGCGGAAGGAAGAAATGACGTTATGAAATATCCCAAAAGCTGTTTAGAAATATCCCAAAAGCAGGTAGTTCTGTGAAATGAATTTGTTTCTCGAAACAAAAGCTAGTTAGGCTTCAACTGAACTTGATTCCAAAAATTTAGAGTGCAATAGTTGGTACAGTTGGTACATCAATAAGCGTAGCAATGAGTCAATCATACTCCGGTATGGTTTGTTACCAGAACTTTAAGCTTCATGAAGCTACCATGTACGTGCTTTTTTGGGTTTGCTTATCATAAATTTTAAAAACACGGCAAATCGTTTAAACGTTTACACAAATAATCCCAAAATTGAATAAACATTAAAAAAATTTGGCTACCAAGCACCCTCCTGCTTTAGGGTCTTGCTAAACGCATTGACACTTCTGACAAAAATGTCAACCATTTCATTAATATCAGCTTCGGTAACGATAAAGGGTGGGGCGAATATGGCACGGTCACCACATGAGCCATCGGGGTTGGCAGGCATTCCCATAAAAGTCAAGCCGTTTTCAAAACAAACAGCCTTGAAGCGAGTGATGAAGTTAACCTCTGGACCAAATATCTCTTTGGTTTCCCTGTTTTTGACGAACTCAACCGATTGAAAACCGCCAATACCTCTCACATCACCGACGATGTTCTCCTCGGATAGCAGGTGTTCTCTGAGCTTCTCAGCGAGCAGGCTGCCCTTGTTGAAAATGTTAGCAGTGAGATTTTCTCTTGCGATCTTCTTTTGAATCCCCAAAGCAACAGAGCAGTTAAATCCATGCGAGGAGTATGTGTTTCCGCCAAACACCGTATTCGACCCATTGACAATGGTGTCTCTAATCTTAGGACCAATTAAGACACCTGCAATCGTGACGTATCCAGATCCCAAGGTTTTGCCAACAGTTTGGATATCTGGACCTTCACTGGGATCCAGGAAGTTTTCCCAACAGTTCAACTTACCGTTGGGATTACATCTACCTGTTCCACACATGACTTCGTCCAGATAAAAAATCACATCGTACTTGGTACACAAGCGCCTGATACCTTTCAAGTATCCCTTTGGAGGTGGAGCAGTGCCAAGCGAGGAACCTGATAAAGTTTCCACAATAACAGCTGCCACCGTCTCTGGCCCGTTTTCCAAAATCATCTTCTCTAAAATGTCGACCAATCTCTGAGAGTACTGTTCCTCAGTCTCAGAATCCTTCTTGAAACGATACATGTAAGCACAAGGCATCTTCAAGGCAACAGTCTTTTCATCCATGAGGTAAGGTCTGTAGGGTTCCACTCTTGGATTGGAAGAGATACTTTGAGCTCCCAGAGTGAAACCATGATAAGAATTCTCTCGCGAGATCAGTTTGATCTTATTGGGCAGCCCGCGCTCCAAATAATATTGTCTAATGATCCTCAAGGCATTTTCGTTACTCTCAGAGCCGGAGGTAAGCCACAAAGCTGAAGAGAAGACACCCTTTGGAGAGTTTTCAATGTAAAACTTTGCCAGCTCCTCGGCGCTCTTGTTCGCAATCAATGGTGCATAGCTGTAAGTGGACTCTCTAGCGGCTTTGTTGATCACCTCTAAGATTTCTTCATCCTGCCACCCCAATGCGCCAACTGCAGCACCAGCGATACCATCCAGGATGTTTTTGTAAACCTTGCCGTCTTTCTCGATATCAATATGGACGCCATTGCCACCCACAACTTGTGGGCCAACGTTATCGACACATGCCTGGAAGCAGTAAGAGGGCTCGCGGGTTTTGTTAGAGTCTGCAACAGAAACGGTCATATTGATCTGGGCTTGTTTTCTTGGAATGATACGTTTATTGGGAGTATATTTTCTTTGTGGCATCAAAAACATATACCGCTTATATATTATTCATGCATAGTATGACGCCTGGATCCACACGATTTGCTCCTCTTGATAGTTGTTGATTGACCTTCCTATCTGGATCCCCACGTACTTCAACAGATAGATTTTCTTTCACCTCGCTTCGCGAGTTCCCCTTTTAGTAGACCTGATAAGACGGACGAGGGAATCCCGATGGTGCAAGGCTAATACGCCGTGAGAATAAAGGGAATGAAGAACTAGGAAAATAGTCAAATTCGGGTAATGGGCCTTTTGGCAATCCGGTTCAGGCACTGGCACGGACAACCGCGGTAACTCGACAGATGGCACGTTCTGCCTCCAATTTTTGGGATAGCTGCTGTCAGAACAGCTCTCGTTTAACAGAATGTAAAACGGGGCTGTAGACATTGTACAAAGTGTATCAAATATGATAAAATATCCTCTTGTTGACACACTTAGCAGTAACAAAAGGTCTGACATAGTTAAGCTCTCATGGCCGTGGTAAACGTTGCTAAGAAATCAATTGGAAAACAAGGTGGTGAGTTTCAGGTAATTGACGTCTACGCTGGAGAGGATGAGTAGTGAAGAGAACGAATAATTTACCGCTCTCATGGAATTAAAGTAAGCATACATGGAAAGGAACGTTTACAGACAACTTTATGAAACAGCTAGAATACTGAAATGTGCTGGTTTATTGGCTTTGGTGCCATCACTTAGTCGGTTTGAATGCGCGCGATGCTCGTAAGCTGAATCGACCGTTTGATATTCTCTGGGCTTGGTTGTGGGCTCGGCGATCGCCATAAAGGCTAACTCCATTTGAAATGCATTTGTTCTTTCAAGTATCCAAATACGTAGTACTTTTTCTAGTTTCGACAGGTGTGTAATTGCGCCGTTTGAAAGAGCGGACATTTACTTTCCTATTCGATAAAATGAGATTATTGACTTCCTAGTTTGGAAACTATTGTATTAGGAAACATTGAAAGCGCACTTCGTTTAACAGGCATGTCCTATAACTTGAATTATATAAAGGACCGTAAATATTTGGCATTGTGAAAGAGGGAAAAATATCCGCCCTCAAACCCCTTGGGAAAATCACTAAAACAATGCCTAGACAAGTCAAGTGGAGTGAAGTCGGTCCTGCAAGCGGTACCACACTCCTTTCTCCTGCATATATTACATGTAACAGCAAAAATTTAGTGTTTACCTCTGGATGTGTAGGGACTGATCCCAACACTGGTGAATTAGCTCAGGATTTGGAGCAGCAGATTCGCAACGCATTAGAGAATTTGAAAAAAGTTTTGAGTGCTAGTGATTCTTCATTGGACCAAGTTGTAAAGGTTTTATTGTTTGTGGGGGATGGTTCGTACTCAGGTGTTGTCAACAAAGTTTACCATGAGTATTTTCCTAGTGCTCCCGCGAGAAGTTGTATTGTCGTTAGCTTCCCCGATCCAAAGTTCAAAGTTGAACTCGAATGCATTGCTCAGACGTTGACATGATCTATCCTTATCTATCTCTCGACACATTATTACACAAATAATTGACAGAAAAGTAACACAGATGCATTTCTTTAGTTTTTAAAGGGTCTTGTTGCTAGAAATAAAAGGCCAAACAGCTTCAAGGATGCCTGGTTTCAATCAGTATAGTGTTCATTTTACCAAGGTAGCCATTCCTGGTTGATCAAAATATACGGAGCACAGAAAAATAATTGCAAGTATGCAGATGTTCCAATACGCGAGTTTCTCAGTGAGGGAGATTATTTCCATTCATCGCTTGTGTTACAACATCCGTTTACGTCGTAGAAATACGCAAGCCAAGCACAATAAATTATCTGTGGGAGCGAAAGTTTTTAATTAGAAGGCCAAACATATGTCTAAATTTTTCTCTTCAAGGATGCACCACCAGGCTTTCTTCGAACGCCAACTTTCCTCCATAACCTTCATAGCTTGCGAAACACTTGAAAATCCTTTTTTCGACAGTAAGTTTAGACGATCGACATAGGCTTGGCGATATACTGCCAATGTATCGTCACGCAACTCAGAGCCAACTATGAAGAGGCAATACGTAATGGAAGACAGAAGGGGAGAGTTTATGGGTATCTTCTGGGCAATCAATTTCGTGATTTTCAATACCAAAAATTTTACCAGCTCGCTATCCGGTGACATCCCCACTACCCTACGCCTCAATTGCAAGACACCTGTTAATCCAATGATCAAGTTAGTGGTCCTCAGGAGATTGTAATCACTGATACGGGAACCTAATGAGGGGCTGTGCTGTATCTTGTGCTTTTGTAACATTTGGTCTCTTTCAATTTCTCTTTTTTTCAAATAATTCAGGATTTTATAATCCAGATTAATAGCATCGCCTATAACCTTGTAATAATCTTCACTGGTCTCATGGTTTTTTTTCTTTCGCAAAATTAGCTGTGAAATTTTTGTCAAGTAGCCTAATACGTTAAGATCCATTCCGCTAAGGGGGTTTATGTCTTCCAAATCTTCCATCGAGTTTTCATTTAAGTTAGCATCGTCTATTAAACCGAAGTCGAATTGCGGCCTAAATGTTTCTCCCATCTTAGAGGTGAATGAAGCGGATGAGAGGCATCCCACGACATCCAGATATATGAACCACCGCATAACGAAAAAATGTGGCTTTAGATCCCTCCCGTAGTAAATCGCTGGATTTTTCAAATCATTGTTAAGTTTTAACCAATTAAAAGCTATTCCCTTAGCCCCGTTATAGTGTGTTCGCCAATCTCCCTGTCCACCATTGAAAAAAATATGGAGACTTGAGAGGAGTAGTACTATAGCCATAGTGCAGTCATCGAAAGTGCCAGTCGAGCGTTCCAATTTTTCAGTCAACTCTACCAATGCTTGCCTTAGCAAAATTTCTCCCATAGACCCAAAATCTGTCACAGGAAGCTCGCCCTCTAGAGATTTGAATCTCGTTTCCTCTTCAAAGACACTTATCATTTGCCTGTGCTTTGCACCGAATGCTAGAAGTAACTTCAGTAATGTTGGACAGGAAAGTGCCATGCATGGCAAAATAGTACGATAGGGATTTGGAAATATCCGGGTGTTAAGTCCTACGAAAAATTGAGAGGTCTCATTGACAAAAAGTTCAAAAAGAATCGAGAATTCCCAAGAGTTTTCGACAAATTCGTTAAATGTAATAGGAGTTGGCAGACTCCCCGAAAGGCATTCAAGAATTGGGACGGTTCCTCCGTCAATTTCTTTCGATGCCAACGTTTTCGTCGTCGAGGAAACTAACGACAATTCTTCTGCTTCATGTTCTGTTCGATCTTGAATAGGTTCGGTTGCGTCCAATGATCCTATTTCCTTTTCAAAGGGCAAAAATTGTTTAATCGTCTGTGTCCTCTTGCCTGCAATTAGACATTTTTCCTTCACCAGAAGTGCTCCTTTATAAAACTTCGTATTAGGTATTTTGGACGCCATATCTCCACCTTTATACTTTCTCCCACCCCATCGTAGTTTAAAAGAATAACCACATTTTGTTCCTCTCTCAACACAATTGTTGCATCGAGGTTTACCTCTGTTACATGTGAAATTCCCTCTTGTGCACGCAGTACAGAAACCTTTACGATTTTTCGGCATACCTTGGAAACCCGGTCTCGTTTGAAATCCTAGGAGATGGGCAAAAGTATTGATCCCACCTTTCACTCCTTTAGTGTCACTATCCTTTGTTTTATTCAAAAATTTTGTGTGAGGAGTCATTGATAAGGCTGTTGTTTCTTCCGGTCCGAGATCCTACGAAGTCCTGCGGTCGTGCACGACGTCCGTCCCTTGAAAAAGTAGACGCAAATTTTTGCTGAATTTCTGAAGCGAGAAAAAAAAAAAAAAAAGTGAAAGTACATAGAAATCTAAACTTTTATTTGCCGTAATTTTGTCCTCAGAGATATTTTGCTTTTTCTCCCTGCCTTTTCATTTATTTGGTTTTAAAGTACGTTATTTGTCTTTTAACTTACAAAGTATTTATTCCGTTCCATACGTCACGTTTTTCATCGCGTTTCCCAGCCGACTTTTCAGAGACAAAGGTCGGTATTTCCACTGCCGACTTTCGAAAATTTTTTATCTGGATCGGTCTTTCAAAGACCGACCGTGTTTATTTTATCAACTCTTAAAAAGGGGTGAGATAAAGAGCCTGTAACATCCTTAAGAGGCAGGTAGCTCTTATCAGATAGAGGATGGTTTCTAGGTATGAAGGTCCTCGGTGAACAAGATATGTATCTTGTCTCAACTTGAGTTACACTCAACTGGTGGCCTTGAAAATTTCATATAAAGAGGCACTGGAGTTCAGAGCTGCGTCCTCATTTTAGTCTAAATGCGGTAGTGGAGTGCCATTTTTGTTCAAGAGCTACGAAATTGGTTCACTTCAGGGCATTAAATTGCAGAAATAAATGACAAGAGAGAACATTTTGTTGGTGGGCTGTGGTGGTGTCGGCACTTTGGCAGCATATGCATTGGAATATTCGGGCAAGGCAGCGGTTACTAGTGTGCTGCGCTCAGATTACAAAAAAGTAGTTGAAACTGGTTTCACGATTAACTCTTGCGATTACGGTCGTATTGAAGGGTTCAAGCCCACGCATATCGTCAACAGTGTTGAACAAGCGAAACAATTTGGACCATTTACCTATATTTTGATTGCCAGCAAAAATATACCTGATGTTAGTGACATGACAGAAGTTATCGCTGAAGCAGTCACCCCGGAAACCATCATCGTGCTAATCCAAAATGGTATTGGGATAGAGCGTAGTTTCTTCAAGCGCTTCCCTAGAATCCCCGTTTTAAGCGGTGTAAGTTTTATTCAGTCTATTAACAGGAACGGTAACATCGAACAGACAAGTCAAGATATCCTAAATATAGGGTTTTTCGACAACGGGTACTTGGAAAAAGAATATCTGGAAGCGGCGTGTAGAAGGTTTGTTGAAATGTACAGCAATGAGCATGTGAACTGTAAATACGATGCAGACGTCAAGTTTTCCAGATGGAGGAAGCTAGTTTACAACGCTTCCCTCAACCCTGTGTGTGCCTTAACTGGCCTCGATGTCGGCCGTTTAGAATTATTCGGGGGTGTCGATGGAATTATCAGGGGTACAATGAGGGAAATCATGGCTGTGGCAAAATCCGATGGTGTTGATCTTCCTGAGGAAGTGATTGAATTCATGATTAGAAGTGATGACCCAGTTTACTACAAACCATCTATGCTTGTGGATGTTGAAAAGGGAAACTACATGGAGGTTGAGGTAATTTGCGGTAACGCGGTCAGAATTGCGGAGGAGAATAATGTTAAAGTGCCAAATTTGTCTCTGATTTACGAGCTTTTGAAGGTAGTTCAAATGAAAACTAAAGAGCAGAAGGGTGTGATTACTATCCCGAGGGAGAGGCCTATGCCAAAATAGGTTACGCTCCGCTCTTCCGCTTCTAAAGTAATCCGATTTAAGCTTAGCCGCCAATTCAGGGAGTAACTGGTAGTATCTCGTATGTTCTGTGTTTAGCAACTGAAGAAATTGGCGAGATGTGATTAAATTTAGTAATACGGTCAATTTAAACTGCTTAATTTTATACGAAGTGGATATCCAAAACAAACTTTTCGTAGTGTGTCATCGTTGTTCATTCTCTCGTATAAGGGTATTTAGCTGGCACTAGATTGCAGAAGACATGAAGGAAAAAAAATTGGATCAATGATAGTCGTATTCATCATTACTTCTGAACCGAACCCAAAAATTTACAGGAATTTGATAGAAATTTTCCTCTTTTTGACGGTTTTTCGTAAGCCACTTAATATTGAAACTACTTTAACTCGGACTAAAAACTTTGACGTACAAACATTGCTCTTGAGTCTTCTTCTAAGATTGCTTGTTGATTTTTTGCTTTAGTTCTGTTGAAGTTTTAAACTTTTACTTTGTCCAATAACCCCTTCGCCATTACACATTCAACGTCTTCAGCCATTCTACATCATATATTGTTTGTTTATCAAACAACTTAAAAATGAAGCCCTTAAGAATTGTTAAGTTGGCCTTACAACAATGTTTGGCGGGTATTTTTGAGGAAATTTATTCGGATCCTCATTTTGTGAAAATTTCTCGGAGTATTGTTCATTACGAAAGGTTTTGATGAAATTATAAAAAAGAAGTTTCTTATAATTTCATAGTTTAAAAAAATCAAACACATCATGTTTCTTCTTCCATTTTGTTACTTTTAAGTAGTTTCTACTCTCTTTGTCTTGACTTTAACAGCATCAAAGTTGTTAGAAATGTTGAATAGTTTTAAAAAACCTAACTGAAGATTAGCTCTTTCACCTTGCCTTACAAACATTTTTTCTAGCACGAAAAGTTTTTCAATAAGCTACGCAAAACTAAATAATTTCTTGTGAATCATCATTGATACAAATAAGTGAGGTGAATAGCCTTTTGGCAAGAAGCCTTAGAGGTTGAAGATGTGAAAAGGATATTAGAAGTAGATCTGATGATGAGAGATTACGTTTGCACACATTACACAAAAATCGTAGTCCATTGAAAAATTATTTAACGTTTGGTGGATTAAGTTTGCTTTTCAGAATAGTTAAAAAAGTTTCAAAAAAATATATATATATATATATATCTTGTTTAACGAAAGAAGATTTACAACATTGCTGATTCCTCTTATTTCCTTAAGTCTCAATATAAAACCAACTATGTGTTTCAAGAGTTCTTTTTAATATATATGTAAATGAGTAGCTTTAAACCGCGCAGTTCCAATACTAGCCCTATCTATCAAACTGAGTAAAAAACTGGTGTTTTGTTAGAATAACGATTTTGCTGCTACGCATGGCATAATGTTTTCTCTTACATAGTCGAATCTTCCAATAGGATCTTCTCTGTTGATTGCCTCGGGGAGGTTTGTGCTATCACGTGCTACTATTATGTTTACAGGAACTTCCTGATGTGGCCACTTTGACGTCAAAAGCTTTTTACAAAAAATGAGTCTAGCCCGAAACAATTCACTCGATCGCTGTTATATGTCTCGTACAGAGTTATACTTAGAATCAATGCTTCCCAATGGTATCACTATCTACGTTTGTTAGTAAAGAATCTGATAATAACATTACGTCTGTAGTGATAGAATCTTGAAAAAATGGTAATTTTCGTAAATTGTGGAAATATTCGTCGAAACAGACTTCTTGTAGGCATTGCCTATCACTTTCTACGTTTTTAGTTACAATAGCTAATTAGTTAAATTGCTTTTTAAATACTCTCCTATCAATTCAGTATATACTAATATCAATTCAATTGCCACAATTAGCAGCCTGCACACTTTGTAATTGACAATATCGGAGATTGGTAAAACTTTTTAGACTGTATAGTATCACATTATACGTCAGTTGTTATTTACATTTCAAAACGTAAACAACCTTGTGACCTGAAGATTGGTACAGTGGTCACATGACATATCTTTGCAGAGAAGTCCTCTCGTCACGTGCCGAGAGCATATCAATGTGAATGGTTTATGCAAAATTTTGAGTGGGGAAAAAACACCCTCTTAGGGCTACAAGACTGGTGAGCGACTATCTACTGCTATTAATCTACTAGCATGAACGCTAACAATAGACTGCTGCTTCCTAAAACCTTCGCCTATGTTGCACGAGTTACTCACGGTTCGAATATACCCAGCTGCCAGATATTGAAACAATTATTCACAGCTTTAAATAATAAAAAGAGCAAAATTAAAGTTTGAGCTTTATTCAATACATGTTGAGCAATTCCTAGTTTAATTCTAGTTGCAGAAGTACTTGTGATATAGGTCACGTTCATATAGCACGTGACCGCTCGCAAATAAAGCTCTTTTACCGACTAACTTAAGAGCAAGCTTGGAATTTCTCAAGTCCTTAAGAGGAGTTACTTCTAAATGATTCGAATTTAGGTTTTGTAATTTGGGCAAAACCTATTTTTAAACGACAAAAATCACCTGTAAATCAAAAGTAAACAAACGGTATTAATAAAATAATCTAACTTCCCAGAGCCAAAGTATGGCCACCACTACAGAAAAAAAACTACCGGAACTCAAGATCGAGTTGTTAATCATGGTTCAAGTTTAAAGTTATCGGAACAACTTCTCACAACTGTGCAATGAGATAACAACGCAGTTTCTGACCCAAACACCGCATATCCCCTCAATCATTCAGTTAAC
>PPJZ02000093.1:0-36286 GCA_003705955.2 Zygosaccharomyces kombuchaensis
TTCTTTTACTTCAATTTTTTTTAAATTTTAGGGCACCCTTTTTTAAACGGTTTTAAAGGTTAAAAAAAAAAACAAAAGAAAAAAAAGATTCATTTAAAAAAAAAAAAAAAAAAAAAATACGAGAATAATGGAAACGAGATAATATTGATCAAGAGAGGTTGGCATACTCTATAGCAACTTTAAAGATGTGAGAAACAATCAAATGTGAAACTTATATTTGAAAAGAACTAAAAGGTTACGTTCCCAAAGTGCTGGCTGAAATGGTGCTGTTGATGAGGTTGAGCCTGTTGATGGGCCTGAGCCTGAGCCTGAGCCCGAGCTCGAGCCTGAGCCTGAGCCTGGGTTTGAGCATGAGGCTGGTACATGGGATTCTCGAAACCGTTTGTTGGTGGTTGTAGCATAAAACTTCTTGGTATAAGGTTGACGTTGACAGAATTATTGTTGTTGTTGAAGGAATCATCTATGGACATATTATCCAGCAACCTGTTGACTGGTTGTAAAGAACTGTGGGTCTGATGTTTATTATTATTATTATTATTATTAGTCTCCTGTGGCGTGGGATTACTATCACCAGTGCTGGACGCTGGACTCGTGGGTTGATGTGTGGTTGCGTAGTGCACATAGTTTAACGTTTCAGCGAAGGGCGTCCGAGAATGGGGTTTGCCCGTGGCATGACTAAGAGTCATTGCGGTGGCCATAGTGTTGGTTGTTGAATAGTACTGCGAATAGAGCTCCGGATCTTGTTTGTTAAAGGCTTCGATCTCGTCGGCTAATTGTTTGACGCTGCTTCCGATGTGGTGGTTACCACTACTGCTATCACCACCTGCCATGGGTGGTACAAATGACCCGTTTTCAAATGGCGGCGGTATCGTTTCACAGCAGGCAATGTTTTGAGCAATCTCGTGGGAGAGATCCATCTCGTCTTGGTTGTCATCATCGTCGTCATCTTCCGAAATGGTAGAATCTGTATCGACAAGTTCTCCCGGTGTGTTAGTTTCAATATCGTCAGTCAGATAATCTCCCAGGGCATTGCCAAACGGTAATAAAATTTCGTTCTCATCTTCATCCTCACCTTCCACTTCATGAACCTGTTCGTTGATAGTATCATCTCCGTTCTCCTTAAATTGACGCTGTTGCGCTTCCGTGAGGCCTTCTGAATGGAAAATGAGCTGTCTCGTATGGTAACCGTTCCTTTCTGCCGGTGCAGTTCCCGCCTTGGCACGAGATTTGATTCCGGCAAAGATTAGTGCCTGTTCCGTATTGGTGCGGACCCTGTCTCTGTTGCGATAGCGCGTCGCAGCTGATGCCGTGGCTGCTGCTGCTGCTGCTGCTGCCGTGGCCGTGGCCGTGGCCGTGGCCACCGCCGCCGCTTCCAAACATTCCTCTGGAGCCACTGTCCCCTCGAAAAAGGGCATCATGCACAATTCTTGTGCAGTGGTCCTTTGGCTAGGGTCCCATCTTAAACAACTTTTGATCACATCCATCAGAGGTTGTAATTGGGAACTGGAGATTAGGGCGTCCAAGCCGGTACCTTCCACGTAGGGGAATTTCATGTTCAACCTTTGCGCCAGATATCTCGCGTCCTCCCAATTTCCACCGTGAGATTGATAACCATTCCTTTCTGACTCCCTAATGGCATGAGGTGTACCCAACACTTCCAATATTTTCCAAATTTGATCCATCTCATTGGAACCGGGGAACAGTGGCTTGAAAACGGTCACTTCTAAAGCCACACAACCAAATGCCCAGATGTCTAACGGCTTGGAGTAATACCCACTACGCAAAAGAATCTCTGGCGAACGATACCACCGTGTGGAAACGTACGCTGTGTACGGATTCTTGTTGGAAGTATTTCTCGCCAACCCAAAATCGGCCAATTTCACGATGTAGTTATCCGTGTAATGGCCCTGCAACAGCCAATTGCTGTCAAAATAGCGCGTACTCGGCGATATGAGGATGTTCTCCGGTTTCACGTCCCTATGGAAGAAATTTTGCTCGTGGATGTGCCTTATACCGGCCAAAATTTGAGCCAAGATGGATTTCAAAGACGGGATGCTAAACACCCGGCGCCTCCTGTGACGCATCATCTGATAAAGATTTTGCTCCATGCACTCCATGACGATGTGCAATTGATAAGCCCTGGTGTCCACAAACATCTCAAAAATTTGAATCAGGTGCTTGTTTGCCGGAATCGACAGGATAAACTTCACCTCGCGAACCCTTGTATAGTCGTGCAGTGCGGGCAACCTTGTCATCATCGTCTTTATGGCCACTATACCCTCTTGCTTGCCGTTAAAATTATCGTGTTCAGTACCAGCCTGATTCATCAGCGTATCCTTAATCGCATCTTGCTTGCCGCCTCTGTTGTGAATGGTACTCACGTCGAATTGGGCCTTGGCCAAAGAAACCGACCCAAATGACCCGTTCCCGAGCTCTTCCACTACCTGGTACCTGTCTTCCAGCGACTTGAGCGGTATTTGCACAGGCGGGTTATCGACGTCTGGAGGTGTCGAAGGTGTTAGATCTTTGTTACACTTCTTGTGCAGCATCCTAATGAAACGAAGTTGTGCGCGCCCTCTTTAGTGCAATACTAAGCAACACAAAGATTTTCTAGTAACAAAGGAAAGTGGAAGATCTCTTGTCCTTTTTGTTTTCTCTTTTATATTTTTTTTTTTCGTTCCCCGATTTTTTTTGCCGCCCATCTCTGTGTGCTGCGGCAGAGTTTTAATTTTTTTTTTTATCGTCGTTCGGACGTCACAAAAACGAAACAACCTCGCTGTCCGGTTTCACCCTGGTGAACCGGGCATCGCTCGACATCAC
This sequence comes from Zygosaccharomyces kombuchaensis, assembly GCA_003705955.2. Classification (NCBI taxonomy): domain Eukaryota; kingdom Fungi; phylum Ascomycota; class Saccharomycetes; order Saccharomycetales; family Saccharomycetaceae; genus Zygosaccharomyces; species Zygosaccharomyces kombuchaensis. Next base: position 2,821 of record PPJZ02000093.1, read on the forward strand.
TCGAGCAGGAGACGCTACATCGGCGTGTATATTGAAGAGGATGCATTTAGAGGTTCCGAGAGTGATTTTCTAGATAAGGGCCTGACCATTCTCGAGAGCGTATCAATCACGTGCTTCTCACATGACCTCGATCCTTCCGCACAGATGTCGTGTTCTATTTACATCTAGTTGTCTATGGGGAACATTTGGTGGAATATTGGAAGAAAAGATTAAAACTAAAAAGTATAACAAAAGCTGGCATACACTGTATATTACTTCGAAACGGCTACAAAGCTGTACAATTCACCGCCTCCTCCCTCCTGATTGCAGTGGAACATATATTTAAGTGCTTTTCCGCAATGGTCTGACTTATGTATTTTTAAATCCACTTTTATTGTGTTTATCACTTGTTTTTGTAATTGTGTGTTTGGTTTACAAGGTTCATAAAAATTTTGGAGGAAAAACAAGACCCAGCGCTTTAAAGGCTACGTACTTGAACGACCACGCTGACATGGCCTCCATCGAACTGCTATTCATACAACCTAGGGCTGAGGAGCAAGTTGCAGAGGCTTTTCCCCAGGCTATAACAGAATTTCGGGGCTTCATGTCCACGTGATCCAAGAGAAGACTGTGGCGCCACAGATGCACGTGCACAACCGCCAGTGTTTTTCTCTCTTCAGTTCATCGTGAAACACTGCACATACTTATAGATAACCGAAGTTAGTAGATCCCTCTCTGCATTTTGCAAGAGAAAAGTGCACGTAAGGTTGCTTTGGCCACGGCAGCCACAACTCCCTTATCCCTCAAGCCACGTAGTAGAACAGATTTAGATGTCAAGTACGAAAAGGAGTAAGCGTATGTTAGAGGCGAAAACTGCCCAAGCGCCTCCTCTTGCTAGCGTACCTGAAACCGTTTCCATGGAACCGGTATGGGCATGCACCTACTCGCTCTTTACCAAACTGGGGCAAAAAACTCGGACCTGGTTCAAAATGACGTAACAATGCGCGTCGTTCGGACGTAACGACAACCAGCGACGACGCGACTGCCACTCCTTGCCCCTTGCTGCTTTGCTCTACCACGCTTCTACTGTATACTCAGATCTTGCCTTTGAGAGATATGCTTTGTGCTCGATACAGCAGCAGATTTCAAGGGGACTTTGCGCATGCCGATACGTCTGAGGATGTTTCGCGATTTGTCCAGGGACAAAGAGATACAAATATTGCCTCGGGCCCACCAGTTACGTAGCAATGGGGAACGAGAGTGTCACGTTTGACCTCCGATGTAGTGTAACGGCTATCACATCACGCTCTCACCGTGGAGACCGGGGTTCGACTCCCCGTATCGGAAAACATTGCGGTTTCGAAATGAAACGGCTTGCGCGAAACGCGTTCTCGAAGCAAAATTTTTCTGCGTTGCCTTCTGTGTAGCTGCGCCCCCCTCTGAGCCCTCATGGCGTAAATCCGATGCAGGCTCATTCCACGGAGTTTTCTCAGGGATGTCCCGACTTTTTTCCGTCTGAAAAGAAAGGAAAAAACAAGAAAAATAAGAAAAGGAAGAAAACAACGAGCTAAGGTGGAAAAAAAAAATAGATGTGTGATCCCCCCTCTATTCTTTCTTCCCGACGTTACATACATGTATATATGTATATATAAATATACTAGGGGATTGAGAAGAGAATTTTTTTTGGTTTTTAATCTAGTGTTTTCGAAGGCAAAGAAGGAGGCTAAGAACTCGTTCAGGCAGCTTCTAACCATCATATCATGCCCTTTCAGCATTCGAAAAAGTCTGGTGACCGCGGCCAAAGAAAGAAAGGACTCTTTGTGTCCAGGCGAAGGAGTGACGACTCGAGATCGAGGAGTAATCCCCACGCGCACGACATTTCCGATGTTCAGCTGGATTCTGATTCGGATTTGGAAAACAGTGGCACAGTAACCCGCCAGGATTCGACATTACCCAGTTTCAAGAAAAGTTCCGGGCAGAGAAACAACGAGGCCATAGAGAGGGATGCCGTGACTACGATCAGAGACACCGGCGCGTATGAGGAGCCTTACAACTCTGGTTCCGAGAGCGATGCGTCGCTCAATGCACATTACCAAAGGGAAAGGGCGCGGCTGGCGAATGTGAGTGAGGCCGCGTCTTCAGATTCGTGTTCCACCTGGAGAGACTCCAGAGAGGGTAAAAACGTCAGGTTTGAGGACACGGATTCGCGCAAGGAGGGTGGTGAGAACGTGGAGGCATCCAGCAGGCATTCGCAGGAATCCAAGAATGGGGTTAACGTCGAAGATCAAGAGGGCTCGGAGACTTCCTCGAGCAATAACGAGAACAAGCTTGACCATTTTAGGCAGTTTTTTCACAGGGGGTCGATACAACGTGGGTCCAATGATGGTGGCCGTCGTGGTGGCATGACCAACATAAACGGCGATGGCGACGACGAGGAAGATGACGGGAATTTTTTCTCAAAGGCCTTGCACAACTTCTCGCAGCTCAGCACTGGCTTAACACCGGGGCTAGGGACCGTGGAGGAGAACGGTGGCGTTAGAAACGACCGTGAGGAAGTGGGCGGCCAGGATGGTTTGGAAGACGGTGGTGATGTGCCCATGGTGGATTTTACCAGCGCTGCGCAGAACATCGTACAACATTACTCGAACCTGCCCATAGACTCTGCTCACGTGCACCAGCAGCAGAGGGACACTTCCGTATCAGAGGGTACCACCGTTTACTCGCCCTCCGAGTCCGCGGCGGATGCGGACGGCAGTTTTGTGGCCCCACCGTTGGATGACTTGGATTTTAACCAAGCGGGCAGCGAAGGTGAAGACGACGATTCAGATTACGATCCCTTTGTCGGAAACACGGCATACGTGCCCCCACCACAGCAGGTACGTGGTGGTGTGTTGGGATCGCTGCTGAAGATGTACCAAGACCAGGATGATGGAGAATATTCCGATGCCACTTCGACTTTCTCGGTGGAGGAACCGCAGAAGGCCGCAAAGCCTCTGCTCACCCCGACGACGTCGATGGCGGGCAAGGCAGGCAGAATCCCACAGGCTGCGGGCTCTCTCTTACAGGCTTCTAAGAAAATCCCCAAATTGGCGGGCAAGCGTGGTGCGAAGGCGAGCCCTTCTACCCCCACCGGCTCCAATCCTGAACTGCCCACTTTTAAAAATTCCAGGCCAAAGCGCAAACAGAGGCGTAAGTTGCCGAAATTCAAAAGAAAAATGGCCGCCGAAGCTAGAATCACAGTGCATATTGCAGACCTTTTGCAAAGACACCGGTTCATCCTCAGGATGTGCAAGGGCTTGATGTTGTACGGTGCCCCCACGCACAGATTGGAAGAATATATGATCATGACATCGCGAGTCCTGGAGATAGATGGGCAATTTTTGTACTTGCCTGGTTGCATGATCGTCTCCTTCGGAGACGCCACCACGAGAACATCCGAAGTGCAATTGGTAAGATGTGCACAGGGTCTCAACTTATGGAAGCTGCACCAAGTGCACAGTGTCTACAAACAAGTTGTCCATGACTGCATGAGTGCTGCTGAAGGTAACGTCCACATGGACAAGATTTTACAAGATCCGAACTTGCTCCCAGCATGGATTTGCGTCCTGTTGTACGGGTTCTGTTCTGCCATGGTGACACCATATGCATTTGGTGGAGACTGGATCAACTTGGCCATCACGTTCTTTATCGGAATCTGCGTCGGGTCTCTGCAGTTCATCGTAGCCGCACGCTCGAGCATGTATTCGAATGTCTTTGAGATCACCTCATCCATCGTGGTCAGCTTCGTCGGGAGAGCGTTTGGATCCATTGGCCACTCCAAAATTTGTTTCGGTGCTGTGACACAGGGCTCTCTGGCATTGATCTTGCCTGGTTACATCATTTTGTGTGGTGCGCTAGAATTACAAAGCAGAAATTTGGTAGCAGGATCTGTGAGAATGTTCTATGCCATCATCTACTCGCTATTCTTAAGTTTTGGCATTACCTTGGGCGCTGTACTTTTCGGATGGATGTACAAAAATGCTACCAACGAGACCAGTTGCCCATACCCCATCTCACCTTGGTTCAGATTTCTCTTTGTGCCTGCATTCACGGTTGGTATCTCTTTGATTAACCAAGCTCATTGGACCCAGCTACCTGTGATGACGTTAATTTCATGTACTGGTTACGTGGTCACCTATTGGGCCGGTAAACATTTCCAAGACTCTACGGAGTTCACAGCGGCCCTGGCAGCATTCGTCATCGGGATCATGGGGAATCTTTACTCTAGAATTTGGAAGGGACTTGCCGTATCTGCCATGTTACCCGCCATCTTTGTGCAGGTGCCCTCTGGTGTCGCTTCACAATCATCTTTGCTCTCTGGTTTGCAAAGCGCAAACGAAATCGTTCAATCTAACGGTTCTACAACAACCACTTCTGACAGCTCGTCCGATCTGTCCGGGTCGTTGTCTTTTGGTATTACCATGATCCAAGTTTCCATTGGTATCACGGTGGGCCTATTTGCATCATCACTCATTGTCTATCCATTTGGTAAGAAGTCGACAGGATTATTCAGTTTGTGAATTACTACCATCATTAATTATAGATTCAAAATTTTATTATTTTTTATTTTTTATTCGTTGATTTGTTTATTAACAACAATTCGACCCGTTTACATGCTCTCATCTCATTTAGAGCTGGACAAGCTCTATTACTCAAGCGAAATTTCAGCAGAGAGCACGAGCTTTCTAAAATTGTTGATAGACTGCTGCAGTTTAAATAACAATGGCTTCCATTTAACCATTTTATAATGTGTAAATCGAATGTCACGAGTCAGTCAGTTTTACAATATACTTGGAAATTGTTATTCATTCTCCATCAATACTTCCACGGATCACGTGAAAAATCGTGAAATCTTTTTTCACCTGAAAATTTTTTTATTTTTTAGCGATGAGCATCTATCTCATCCCATATTGAAAAGTACATCTTAACGTTGTCCAGAGTGAATATTCAATAACCTAGATCCCTAATCTCTCAGCTCAGTGCACTCAAGTCGCTATGTCGTCTTTGAGAGATCAATTATCTCAGGTGTCTACACAAAATGCTACCATAGCACTTGACAGAAAGAAGAGACAAAAATTACATTCAGCGTCTCTGCTGTATAATCCCAAGACTGCTAGTACACAGGACTACGATTTCATCTTTGAGAATGCGGTAAAAGCTCTGAGAGATCTGATAGAAATTGAGCCCAAGTTTGAAATCTTCACAAGATCTCTATTCTCAGAGTCATCTGTTTCCATAGACAGAAATCTCCAGTCCAATGAAGAAGTAAGGAACTTGGACAAAGCCATTAATACTTATTTGATGTTGGCTTCTTCAAAATGGCATTTGGCGCCCACTTTGCATGCGACGGAATGGTTGGTACGTCGTTTTCAGATACATATCTGCAATGCAGAAATATTCCTACTATCCACGATCAACTACTACCAAACAGCTGTTTTCAAAAGGATACTGGACATTGTGAAGCTTCCACCGCTTCTGCATCCATTATCCAGTTTTGTGAGAACTGACAAGAACCCCACCCATGTAACAATCATCAAGCTGTTCTGCGACATGGACTTTCTAAAACTGTATGCCAATTATTTGAGCAAGTGCATTAAGCAAGGAACCACTTACACTAATCAGCTGTTGTTTGCTTCCTGTTGTTTTGTAAACTTGATTGCATACACGCACAATGATGAAGAAAGGCTGAACGCTCTGGTACCTGTTGTTTTAGAGATATCTGCGAAGCTGTTGGCTTCCAACTCAGTCGATTGTCAAATCTCGGCGCACTGCGTGCTCGTGGTTTTGGCCACGGCTTTGCCTTTACAAAAATCAATCATTATGGCTGCTACTGAGACTATTTTATCTAATTTGCAGGGGGGAGCCAAAAAATCTGGATTGGCTACTATCTGCAAACTTTTCCAAACTTTGAAAGGGCAAGGTAATGTAGATCAACTTTCCGGCAAACTTTACAAGTTATTTGATGCCAAATATGACATAGGATACTTGGAAGAGTGCTTGGTCAAACCTGATACACTGCCTTGCGATAAGTTTATCACCACATATCTGAGAGCAGTGACTAGGTACGATTATCAAAAATTAAATGACGTACTGGTATTGTTGAAAGGCACTAAAATGGAAAAATTTGAACTTAGGTTATTGATTACAGATTTGATCCATTTATCTGAAGTTTTGACGGACAAATCACAACTTGTCACAGTTTTTGAATACCTGGTATTTATCAATGAGAACCTTGTGCTAAGCTGCCTGAAATCTTTAAACATTGGACCAGAGATGTTTGAAATTAGACTGACTACCTCGCTATTCTCTAATAAAGAGGAAATGAGTGAGTCGGATATTATGCAGGCCCTATCAACCGAAAGTTCAGGCGTTAAAATGGCACATGCCCCATCTCTAAAGGAATTCACAGATAAAAATGCTGCATTTATAAATACCAGCAACAAGTCTATGCTTGCAGAATCAGACGAATCCTTTGGGAAATTACTTTCGTTGTTTTTGGAAGCAGTGGGGCACAAGTACCCATCTAATCAATTCTTATCATCATTCTTCACAACTTTGGAAGGCAGGATAACTTTTCTTTTGAGAATCCTTGTTTCGCCCTCTGCTCCTAATGCTATTAGATTAATCGCCCTCAACAGCATTTCAGAATGTATCAAAAGCATTGACAAAGAATCCAATCTATTTGCCCTAGTTCCGTGCATGGTTTGTGCCTTAAGCGATATTTCGAAAAATGTCAGGAGTGGCATCAAAAAGCTTTTCTACCAAATCTCCAAGAGGCCATTCACTAAGCACTACTTTATGGCAAAAAGGTTGTACGGTGAAGATTTAGATTTCCCGCTTTTAAGTCCAAAAGATGGTGAGTTGTGGTTAAACAACTTTTTAAGTGAGTATCTGGTGGACGACCATAATATCTCGAAATTGGTGATTCCTAAGAAGAATGATAAAGTTTACTTACTTTTTTGGAGTAATCAGGCCCTATTTATCCCTTTACCGTTACCGAAGATGATTTTATTGCAACACCTAAACAAACGTTTCTCCTCCCCAGCTTATTACTCTTCAATCTTTGAGAATTTCATCAACAGATACTTAGATGACAGAAAAGAATGGGAGCTGAGTTGTAAAAATAATAAGACAAGTTTTGCTGATTTCGAGAGTGTGATAGTGGATCTAATCTCACCCAAAGAGAAAAACCAATTTTTCATCGACTTTATTGTTAATTCTTTACAATCTGAGCATGAGGAACTTGCTACCATTGTTGCAACAAAATTGTTAAAGGTATTCGCAACTTTAAATTTCAAACAACAGTTGAATATTTTACAAAGTATTTTGGATACCGCTGCGGCCGATGAACAAAGTTATGACGCAGTCGAAACACTTCAGTCTCTACCTTTGACAACTGAATTATTTGGGGCCATTTTATCACGAAACAGAATACAATCTGACAATGAGATCACAGAACTCACTAAAAAGAGAAGAAGACGTTCTTCCGCGAAAAAGGACGCTTTGCAGAAGGAGAGTGTGTCTCACATAGCAGAAATTCACTTGAAAAAATTGACTATTATTTTGGAAACCTTAGATATATCGAAAGCTGCTGGCTCAGATTCTTTGCTATCCACGTTACTTTCTCTGCTTTCTGATTTAGAAACTTTGGAACAAGATGGTGGTCTCCCAGTTTTATATGCTCAAGAAACACTGGCCTCTTGTATGTTGAATACTATTCATTCAATTGAGGGTATCGGATCCACTAAACCAAAACATGTCAAGGCCGATGTTGTTGTTTCTGCCATTAGAAACTCACAGTCACCACAGGTTCAGAACAAGTTACTATTGGTAGTTGGAGCATTAGCCTCATTGGATTTTGAAACTGTTTTGCATTCCGTAATGCCTATCTTTACGTTTATGGGAGCACATAGTATCCGTCAAGATGACGAGTTTACCTCTAATGTGGTAGAAAATACTATTAAAACAATTGTACCTGCTCTGTTAAAAGGTAGCGAGAGTGAAATGATGGATGAAACGGGATTTCTGTTAGTAAGCTTTACGACTGCATTACAACATGTGCCCAAACACAGAAGAGTCAAATTGTATACTACACTGGTGGAGTCCTTGGATGCCGACAAAGCTATTGCACCATTTTTGGTGTTAATTGCTCAACAATACGCATCCAATATAGCTAATTTCAAGCTAGGTGAAGGTAGGGGTCTCGTTGAATTCGCCAAGTCCTTCATGACAAGGTTTAGTGTATTGCAGCAATTGAATGGCTGGGGGGAATATTTAGACCTGATAAAACTTTTGGTAGATTCCCAAAAGGATGAGGAAAGAAAGAAAGAGTTGAAATTGCATGCCCTGTTCACCAATAGCATTTTGAACCTGTCCAATTCGGGAGTATTGACGTTAGTCCACAGGGGATTCGATTTCATGAATAAGGTCATTGAGGAAAGCGAGGTAGGTTACAGTGATGTTAGCAGTAATTTTAGAGTAGGGCTTTATTCTGCTTTGCTTGACCCAGGAAGTGATGCAACTTTTCTAAGTGAAGTCAAATCCAAATTTGGTATACTCTTGGAAAATATTTTGACTTTTATCAACAGTGTGGATGCCTTCTGTGGCTCGAGTTCTTCTGATACCGAGGACTCTGCTTCTGAGAATGAAGTCCTGGATTTCAAGTCCGAAGTCAAGGGGGCTCTATTTATCATGCTGGGTCACGTTTTGAATCTGCTTCCTGTAGATAACTTTGTCGATGCGGTTTTGCCATTATTATCTTCCACTGAGGATAAAGATATTCGCTATCACCTTACTTTGGTCATTAATACAAAATTCGATTCTCAAACTACAGATGTCATCCCCACTGCTCATAGGGTTATCGAAACTTTATTGAAAAGAATTCCTCTGGAAGAAAATTCTGTTAACGTACTGCAAGTGTCCTTCAATACTCTTGCTTCCTTGATAGGTCAATTTGGTAAGAATCTGGACAACGGTTTATTGAACCAATGCTTATCCGTTTCAACCAAAGAATTGAAATCCTCACATACGGAGGTCATCATTTCCTCGATGGCGGTAGTAACGAACTGTATTGAAGCATTAGGCATCAAATTTATTGCATATTATTCGAAAGTTGTACCTGTTGCCCTCAAACTGGTCGATCAGAACAAGGATGATGATTTGAAGCAGCAGTTGCAGTTGTCAGTTTTGTTGTTATTTGCATCTATGGTGAAACACATTCCAAGCATAATGATGTCTGACTTAAAAGATATTTTGCAAGCTATTCTCTTGGCAGATGAAGTGGAAACAACGGTTAGATTGTCGATAATTTCCTTAATTGTGGAAAACGTTGATTTGAAAGAGGTTTTAAAAGTACTTCAAAAACTATGGGGAAGCAAGGTCGGAAAAATGGGTGATTCTATTGCAGTATCGTTATTTTTGAGCACTTTAGAGTCTACGGTTGAGGCAATCGACAAGAGGTCAGCCACTTCTCAGTCACCTGTATTTTTCAAGTTATTGTTGGAGTTACTAGAGTACAGATCCATAAGTGATTTTGACAACAACACTATAAGCCGTATTGAAGCTTCTGTCTTTGAAATTGCCAATAGCTATGTGCTGAAATTGAATGACAAGGTCTTCAGACCGTTGTTTGTCATCATGGTGAGATGGGCTTTTGATGGGGAAGGTGTGACGAACACTGCCATCCAACTTACTGACAGGTTGACCAGTTTCTTTAAATTCTTTAACAAGTTACAGGAAAATTTGAAAGGTATTGTCACCTCTTATTTCACGTATCTTGTGGAACCCGTTGTTCAATTGATGGATAAATTTGTTTCTGAAGAAATTGTCAACGTTAACTTACGTCGTTTGACAATAATCTCTCTAACATCAAGTTTCAAGTATGACAAGGATGAATATTGGAGATCAACATCTAGATTCGAATTAATTTGTGAGTGTCTCGTGGCCCAGCTGGTTAACGTGGAAGGTGTCATTGGAAAACATCTAGTTAAGGCCATATCAGCGTTGGCGGCCAACAACAAACATGTTGACGAGCACAATAAGTTCATGCATAAGTTATTAGTAGAGCACATGAAGTCTACTTGCTCCTCCAATGAAAAACTATGGACTGTCAGAAGTCTTAAATTGATCTATTCCAAGGTTGGTGAAAGCTGGTTAGTGCTGCTACCACAACTCGTCCCCACCATTGCAGAATTGCTTGAGGATGAGGATGAGCAAGTTGAACGAGAAGTAAGATCAGGACTTGTAAGGGTCGTGGAAAACGTTCTAGGTGAACCATTTGATAGATATTTAGATTAAAATTTATTTAGTTAAAAAGTATTGGATTTTCTTTATACTTCGGTCCTCGGAAGGCTTTTCTTGCCTTGAAATTTCAATCTGAAATTTCGTCAAGGTCCGCCATGTTGAACACGCAGAAAGAAGAAAAACAGCATCCTTTAAGCGTTGCTGGGAGCTGGTCAGCATGAATTCGGGTCATTATGATTTACATACGAACTTTCGCGGGTCTTCTTTTCCCATCGTGCTTCGGAGACTTTTTAAAACGCCCAAAAACCTTGACTTCGAGACTGCCGTGTGGGAAATGATTCATTTGATCTTCAAACCTAGAAAAGCATTCAGGTCATTTTATTATCAGCGTCAGACAAAGCATCAATGGGCCAGGGATGACCCCTCTTTCTTCATTTTGCAAATTGGACTGTTAACGCTAAGTTCCATGGTGTGGTCAGTCGTGTACGGCCATACATTTTTTGGATTCCTGCATATGATGATCAATATGATATTTGTCGATTTCTTCTTTTATGGTTTCATTGTTGCCACCCTATTCTGGCTGATACTGAATAGGCCTACTTTTAAATTTAGATCCGCGATGGAGTCGCAAGTGGAATGGGCATATTGCTTTGATGTCCATTGCAATGCATTTTTGATCATCTGGGCGGCGTTGTATTTTTTACAATTTCTATTGTTGCCCGTGATACATTTGCATCGATGGATTGGGCTCTTTGTGGGCAATGCCCTCTATTGTTTTGCCTTTGCGCACTACTTCATTTTGACTTTTTATGGCTACAGCCAAATGACATTTCTCAAAAACATTCAGTTCATTCTGTTTCCAGCTCTCGCATTCACTGTGCTATTCTTTGTCAGCTTACTCGGCATTGATCTATCTAGTTTATTAAGCTTTTATAAATAGTAAGATGGATTACTCTATCAAAGAGTTAACGATCAACCAGTTGCAAATGAAACTGGATAAATTATGATGTTGAAGAAACACTAGAAGAAAATATGTTAATTATGCAAATTCTAATTTTTCGCAATCGGACCAGATCTTATTGCTGTTGTCCTTGGCAGCTAAAAGGCAAGCCCTCAAAGACTCGTCCTCTATGACTTCTAATTCGGATCCTTGGCATTCATTCCGAGTTTTAACCACACTTCCCATGTAATCAGAAAGGTTTGCGCTAGTTGCAGTAGTGTTAACTCTTTTTACCAATGGCGGCGCGCTGGAGAATTTGTCCTGGATCAAAATCTCTAATCGTCTGCCTTGAAACCCGTTTTCAGAACAAATAAATTTTACTCTCGAGGCAAGAGGCTTATCTCTTACCCCAGAGGGGTCTGATGCAAACCGCCGTACGGTCTGCCAATCTCTACTCAACTTCTCTGCAGCCCGTTTAGTCTGAAAATCCACGTTGGTTGTCCAATACTTCGTTGTCGCCAGCGATAAATCACCATCACTATTTTGGCTGCTACCATTTCTCAACTTCGCCATAAACGTTTTCGTATCATTCATCATTTCAGACTTTAACTTCCATGTCTGCTGCTTTAGTTGAAAACGTAAACCAGCGTTATCAACATTTACAATGGTCTGAAAGGCCGGCAAAGTCGAGGTTGAGGGGGCAGTTGAATTTCGTTCAAGGTCAATAATTGGAGAAGGTGGTAAGTTGTCAATGAACGTTTCATTATGTAGTGAGGAGGACTCATCCGGATCCGAATCGCTTGAAAGATGATTCAAGGGGCTGCAATCACCCCATTTATTATCAAAGGTCATACCCCTGTGGAAAATATCGTTTCCAAAAGCCTCTGCGAGCTCATTACAGAGCAGTGTATCAATGTCGTCCTCAGAACTGTCATCTGGGCAATCTTCATCTTCTGCGCTGGGAATCACAACTTTTGGACATCGCGGTCTCATCGTGTAATTCATATTATGCTCGAAATGGCTCATAGGATTTTTGCTATCTTTATTATGCTCCAATACCCCATTACCTACTATTAGGCTTAACCCGGACTTGCTAGTTGGCTTAAAAGTGAAAGACATATTTTGATTTCCACGCTCCAACGATGCATTTCGCGAAAAAGCCTTGTCATTCATAAGAGTCCTGTATAGATCATCAGCAGGGCCTTTCCTCCGCCTCGGGAATGATTTCTTGGAATCAATTACTGGTTGTTCCATACATGGTTCCCGAGTTTTTCGCAGCTTTCCCTGACACATTGTACACAAAATAATCTTCAACCAAACTCTGTCTCTACATCCCGAACATCCTACAATCCCTTCATGGCATCTTATATCTCAGCCTCGAGCACTTCTCTCTATCTCTCTTAAAATCTGGGTAGCAACGGAGTAACTCTTATCTTGACGCATTATCTCATCCCAGAATATATGCTCGAGGATTAAGTTCAAGAAGCCCGTTCACGCCGGATTGATAAGCCCAGAAGTCATTTTGGTTCAACCGTTGCGCTAGAAAAAGCAGTAGATTTTTCCAGTTTTCTTGATTTACCAGGCTCGGAGCATAAAAAAGAAAAATTGACTCCGAACGTAGCAAAAAATTTGGCAAGTTTTCGCACATTTTGACCTGATAAGGCCTACTTTGCACTCGATAGGCCGGTTCCGGCATAAACTACGGGCCGTGCGTAGTGTAACGTATGGCAATCGGTTCAATCATAGATTTCTATTGGGGGCAGCCTATCAGCGCTGTAGAACCAGTTTTTAGATTCGACTTCTCTTGCCAGCCACTCTGTAGGGAAAATCACCAAATGGCCATGGATCCTCTGGAGCATTCTGCGAGCCGTGCCATTGTCAAAGACTCTTTGGTCATAGCCGTATAGCAAGCTGCCGGCCAATCTGATTTTAATGGCAACGGCCCTGGAGACCTCGACGTTTCTCGGTTCGCAAGTAACCTTGCGTACCATTTCTTCGTCGACGTTTTCACTGTGCAGATCTTTTTCGTGCACGTCTGCCAAGGTTTGGCCTCGCCGTAGGGAACTTCTGGCACCCTCGTCAATGCCAAGTTCGCCCTGATTTAGCACGTTTTCATCGGTAGTCTCGTCTTCGGCTTGTTTTTCCTGATTCTCGTTGAATTCAAGGTTCATCCGCTTGTAATCTTTGAAATCCCTCCAAGTCTGGACTGCATTGTCCGGCTGGCAGTGGAATACTAGGCGAAAGAGCAGAGTATTTCTCATGGCGACAGAGAACCACAGATCGTCGACAAAAGAAGGAGACAGGGGATCTTCGAAAGAATATGGATCAATGAAACTCAAGTCCAATAGGTTGTTAGGAGAGTATTGGCTACCTCCGAAGCGGGGGGCCAACTGCGCGAGAAGTTCTTCTATGGCGACTTCGTCCAATTCCTCTTGTCCCACTACTTCGGACTGGGTAGATTTATGCAATTTAGCATGTTGCCTCTTGCGATGTAAGTCCTCTTTTTCCCGCTTCTTCTTTCGATGAGATAGATGCTGCAGATAGCAGATTCTTTTCAACATATCGCACTTTTGTTCCAGTGATATATTTTCCTCTTGCAAATAGCTCTCTATATCGCTCTTGTTCGGTAGAAAATCTGGGACTGGCCTTTTCTTACCATCTATCGTTTTAGTTCCCAGTGCATCAACGGCCCAAGCTCTCAGCTGTTGCGTAACAGTTTCCTTAAACTTTTTGGTGACTTTGCGCCATCCATCGGGACCTAACCCGCTCACGTCGTCCAGATGTTTGGGATTATTAGCCACTCTGGGGTCGGTACTTATTGGTTTTTTGTCTCTTATACCAATATTATCCTCACCAGCCCTGTGATTGAAAGAATGGTAGTTCGTAACACAGTGCTGGTTCATTTCGTCCACAGTAGATGCCGTTTGCGAATTATCAGGCAGGGCTGCCTTTTGGTACTCCGGATCCATGGTATCCACCGGTGGATTAAAGAGCATATCCACTTTGGCATGTTCCTCATTTTTATCGTCCGGTGTATAAATTCCCTTTCCCTCGGATTTTTCTACTTCTGGATAGCTACTGTATCTCGTTTGCCAAGTATCACTACAGTCTACTTCGAATACTTCACGGTAAGCCAATTCGATCATTGCCGAAGTTTGCTTGTCAGCTTTGTTTGCTTCTGGACCCAGCAGATGAAGAGTCTTATAGTTGTTTTCCGCCAGATGTTTGAATCTACCAAACTTGCGCTCAACTATTTCCACGGAGTCGACATCGCAACCCAGGTGTTCTCTCATTAACCTTTGCCTCAGTTCCCACGGAAATCTGCCTGCATAGTACTCTTTGTCCTCCATTCTAGTTTTGACCAAGTCCGTGTCTCTTATAATAGCGGCCACTTCACTATCCCTACTGCCTAGTTGCGACCTTTCGTTGATATTTGCACTACCAACGATACAGGCACGATCATCCACAATCAAAACTTTAGCATGAACGTATAGTTGTTCGGTGACTAGGTGGTCATGGGGTCCTAAGGTAGACCATTTTCTTAGGGAATAAAACTGAACGTATTGCAATGGGTCGATATTTAACTTCCTCAACCTTGAAAAGATAGAAGTTTCGCCACGAGAAATAGATTGATACTGACATTGCATGATGACACGCAAACTTGATGCCTCTGGCTGATCAATTGGGGAATCAAATCCTGGCATCAATGGTATTAAAATGAAGGCCTTCCAGACCCTTCCTTCGCTGTTCGCCTTAATGACCCGATCAACAATAGCGTCACCAACTTTATTTTCTATAACCACACCGTCCCATTGCGAAGTAGACACAAAAAACTGATTTTCAATGTAAATGTAATGCTCGCTGGTTTCTATTAATTTCAAATATGCGTTTTGAATGGAATGTTCAGTTTCCTTAAGCCCTAACGACCAATAGCCTGCGCTTCTTATCACCTGGACTTCGCATGTGGCTCTTGGCTTCAGCATTTGGAAAAATGGTGAATATTTGAGCTGCTCTTCGGTAAAATCACTTACGGGTGTCAATAGCGGGGTTGGTCTACTAGGGCGTTTTTGCCTCAACAAGTAGTTCCATCTTTGAACAAAATGCCTTGACATATCGCGTGCTGCTTCACCTATAGACATTGTGTGAACATCATGCCATGGCATTCTTGGAACAACCTTTCTATCGTACATAGACTCGAAAGGTTTATCCAAATCATAAAAATCACACACACGAGCGTTGGAATAATCCTTACCAGGGAAAATCTGATCTATCAAGTTTTCGTGGTCGTCCCGCAACACATGCTCAGGGGTATCATAACGTCCATAACATAAATCAATCCCACCCATGAATGCGACAGTGTTATCGATCACTGTCATCTTCTCGTGATGAGCCCAGAAGTAAGTATTCTGTAACCATTGGTTAGGGGACCTAATTAGATGAATGTTCGGATGCAATGCCAGCATCGAGTGTTTGGTCCATAAACTGTCCGTACCCACTGTCGTGCCGACATTTCTGTAGACAATTATGAAAATTTTGACACCACTTTCTGCACGTTCCTTTAGAATTCTGTCGATTCTGTATTGCTGATTACCGTTTACAGGCCTGCGCATGTACAATTCAGGCGATAACCACCAATCATGGATATAGATGACATCTTCAGCCATTGCGAGTGCCTCGCTAAGGGCCCAAAAGTAGTCTCGTCCATCTACCAAAAACTTCATAAAGACGTTTTTTCTGATGGGGGCAAAACTGTCAAACCGATGTCTTTTAGACCAAGGTGAAGATTTGGCCATTTTCCCGAGAGACGAAGCCCACTGCCTTAACGATGCTTCTGATTTGCATATCATCTGTAATTTTCTCTCACCGTTTTCCAACGTGATGAGCAGCTTGGTGGATATTTTTTTAGAGTTTTCTTTATTCCACTCCTGCTCAATGGTTCCATCTTCTAAAACGTTACGACTGCTACCCGAGCATCTCATTTCAAATTTGTGATCAATCAAAAAAACATCGAGCGGCGTGGTGGAATAGAGATCTGACACATACATTACATACGAGTGTCTCACCAAGAACCACTTAGTAGTGTGTCTTTCAATCATATCTTTAAAATCGTTGAACTTGAAATGGGAGACACGCCAACCTTGTGCCCTTGCTGTGGATCTGATAATTAAGTAGCCCTGTTTCCCCTGGGGTCCATCTTCATAACTCAATAAATTTCCAATCGGAGACAACTCGAAAAATTGGAACACCCTGTTCGATTGTGGTCTCAAACAGAGCGCAATGTTCAACAGCCTTAAATACCTCTCGAGTCTCAAATGCAAGGGCTTCGAGGAATCCTCCTTTTCATCAATCAGATCTTGTAAATGTTTGACTTTAATCTGGTCAATACTAAAATCCATTGATGATCTTATACTGCTGATCCGCGAGAAGTCCTGCAGAAGTCCTGAGGAATCCGGGGATCGCTCACGGTCTGGATTCCCAGTAACCCCATGCCGAACCTCTGGTCCGTCCTCTCCCCCATTCTGTTTCACTTTCCTCCTGTGGGGAAAGCCTTCTTTAAAATCATCTTCGTGTGGGAAATGTGGAATGTGAATCTTGTGATACCTATTGTGGTCGATGTAAAGCTTATTGACGGTGTTCTGTTGGAATGATACCAATTTCAGACGGCCATGTAAGTTACTAAGCTCTTTATAGCTTCTAATAATGGTCCACTTGAGTCTGTTTTCACCAATACCGTATTCCAGATGAATTTTAAACAAGCGTTTCGAATAGTCCCCCCAAGGTTTCTCGTGGCCTACGCTGAAGCTGCTATCACTACTGCTAATACTTTTCCGTCTATTGTTTACTGAAGCAGGACCGGCTTCGCCCCAGAACGTCCCCGTGTGACCATCGTTTAGCTCCGTAGCAATCAATGGCTCAACTTTGACCCCCAACATCGCCAACAGCAGTGGTGCCCTCCTCTGGCCATGTTCATCTCTCAAAAACTGTGTACTGGCAAATAGCGCCGCGGGGCAACCTGCCATCATCGAATCTATAAGATCTGATGCCAGCTTCTGTGTATACACGTCCCGCTCATCTGTGTAAAAATTACTATTACCTTGAGATAACTCTTGAGGGATTGATTGGCTCTGCATGGAGTAGCGCTTCAGACGTTGGGCAGACTTCTTCGATATAGTGGAAACTCTTTTCAAAGCATTCTTAAATTCTTTTCTCCATGCGTCCATTTGGACGTCTTGGAAAACTTCCGATGCCCTAGAGGCCCTTTTTCTATTGCCTGACTTACTGCTGGTTCCCTTTGTTACATTGGAAGCAACACTGGTTATTGGTTCTGGTTCATGCGCTTCATCTTCAGATTGACGCTGAGCCGAGTTCGGGACCCCCATAAACGTTAAGTTCTTGTAATCGGCCTCAGCATCATCCGCAGGTACTGGAGGAGTCCCTCTCTGTCCCCCAATTTGAACATCATGAGAGGTGGTCTCCTCCTCAGCCTCTTGACCCCCATTTTCCACATCCCCAGCCAGCTCTTCAGCATCGGTAATTCCAGGTATTATGCTTCCCGCCCATGAAGTGGTAGTAGACATAATGTATCACCACTATCAATTGACCAGCAACCTCACTAGCAGCAACGTTGGCGGTTAACTCGATGTGTTTACCGGCTTGTTTGGCCCTGTTTAATGTGAAAACTCGGTGCTCATTTCGAGAGCCGTCGTTCGGCAACCGCATAAAGTCACATGACCGCTGCCAGCGTGCACACGGATAGATATCGCATAATATATACGTGCATGAATAGAGCAGAGCGCATGTGGGAAGACGAGAGCTTTTCCTGTAACTGATTTAAACATTTTAAAAGATATAGAAATCTTGGATATGTTTAAAAAGTCATTGAGCGTCTGTGGGTCATCAAATTTGTGGGAATGTATAAAGTACCGAACGTGAGTCTTCGCAACTAGCTATAAAAGGATGTCTACAACGTTGCGGCCAACGACTCAGGAAAGAAAGGAAAAAACATCGATGAAGCATAGATCAATTTTAAGTGTGGACATAAACTTTGGCAGGTACAAGTTTTAGAAATATACGTGAAAAAAAAATATATATATATATAAGTATTTTGGAAGGGTGCTGTGGATAAAGCCTAGCATTTGTGTATACGGCGATTCCGATAATTTGGTTTAATATTGGTAAATTATGTGTTCGAACCTTCAATAGCCAGAATTGTATTCGTAACTACTACTTTCTTTTTTTAAAAAGTTACCTCGTTCTCGACGCTTGCCGATGGCCCATGTCGCTCGCGCTTATTACAGTTACAAGTATATTCATTATTTGGATCTGCTTATATATCGATTAAATTAGTTTGATTGTAGGCCTCAAATTGTTGCTGCTGCTGTGGGGCCAACTGTTGCCACTGCTGGGAAACCTGTTGTTGTTGCTGCTGCTGCTGCTGTGGCTGCTGCTGCTGCTGTGGAATTTGCTGTACCTGCGAAGACGTCTGGAAAGGATTGTAACCCGTGGCCTGCGTGCTGATGAAGCCTTGTTGGCTTGTGTGCTGGTTTTGCAAGTGAGGAGATGGAGATGATGGACCAAACGATCCGGTGGTTATCGGATGCTGAATCTGGGGCTGCTGAATCCCGTATTGGCCCTGGAAGGGATTATATGTACCGGTTTGTTGCGTGTGCTGCTGTTGCAACTGCAACTGGGCCGTATGCTGCGCTTGCAACTGCTGTTGCTGCTGTTGCAACTGTTGTTGCTGCTGTAGTTGTTGCTGCTGTTGCTGCTGTTGCTGCTGTTGCAACTGTTGCTGCTGTTGCAATTGCTGCTGCTGTTGCAACTGCTGCTGCTGCAACTGCAACTGCTGCTGCTGCGTAAAGGGGTTAGCTCCTGCAGGAGACGTATCTTGTCCGAGGGAGAAAGGGTTGGTCTGCTGCTCGCCCGAGTAGCCACCGAATCCGGCACCCGTGAAAGAAGGTGTCACCTGGGTATGAGCGGCGTAGAAGCCCGTCTGCTGCGAGGAGAGATCTGGCGCAGTCACCGAAGTGGACAGGGAAGGCTGCACAGCCTGCTGCTGCTGCTGCTGGTGCAGGAACCCTATCTGCACAGGCTGCACAGGCTGAGTCTGCGAATGGGGGGACTGCATCGGCGCCTGTGGCAGGAAGGGGTTCCCCGTTGCCTGTGGCAGCTGCGGAGAGGCTCCCGTGGGGCCCGCCTCGAAGGAAAAGGAATCGCTTGTGGTGCCGCCGAACGGGTTGTAGGGTTGTTGCGGTACCGAGGGCGAGACGAGAACGTGCTGGTTCTTGAGCTGCTGCTCGAGCAGTCTCTTCTGCTCCCTGATCTGTTCGAGCTTCCTCTGCGCGATGCTTAGGTCACCGTTGCTGCTAACCCGAGCGCCCGTTGGCGCACCGACACGTGGCGTGCCCGCAGCGGCATCTGCTGGGTGGATGCTGCCGTCCTCGGCGAGGTGCTCCTCGAGCGATCTTATCAGCTTAGTGGTGATGTGCTTTATCACGGGGATTCTCAACCCAACGGTCTTACCCGCTTTGAGATATTTGACGACGAACTCCGTCAAGTCGACAAACGTACGGTACAGGTCGAGCGTCCTCTCAGCGTCCGGGCGCGAGAGCTCGAAAAACGACTCCAGCAGCGTGATGATGCCCTCGTTCAACGAATTGTAAAGAGCCAAGAGGTCCTGCACGAGCAGTTTGAAGGCAAACAGGAGCATGTCGTTCTGCAGATCCATCTGCGAGTACCGGTTTCTGATCAACGCGCCGATCTGGATCTCCAGCGAGTCCACGTTGTCCAGCGCGACGCCCACATCCCTGCCATTGCCCGGCTTCAGCGACGGGTGCGAGTCTCTCACGAAATCGACGCCTGTCTGTGCATACTCCTGGCAGCGTACTTTAAGATAGTGGTTGTAGCGTTCCAGAGCCCTGATATCTGCGCTGGACCACTTGGCGCATTTCGAGATTTCGTTCAACTCGAAGAACGAAAGGTGGTCGCAGTAGTACTTGAGTGCCACGTTCCTCTCACCCTCGCGGATGAGCAGATGTAGCACCACAAGCGATTTGTACACGATTGTCCACGCGGTGTCGCTTATCCTTTCGTCGAGGGCTCTAGCGATTTCGCTGAAGTCCTGTGGATCCGATGTTCCCAGCAAGATGGGTTCCACGTATTTCTGTTTGGGGGGCGCCATTTTTATCTTGGTGGCCCCCTTGACCAGCTTGAAGTATGTAGTCATACCGGCGGCGGGTCCTTTGTGTTGTAGTGGACGCTGTAGTGCACCGCTTGATTGTTTGTCTTTGTTCTAGTATGTAAGTCGATTTCCAGCATGCCGCCTTTTATTTTCGAGATGGGCCGACTCCTATTTCCCCTATAGTGTGAGAGCTTTGGTCGCTTTGGAAGGAGCGGCACGCCACAGGCGTTTCGTGCGACGCGACGCCCCACGTGACCACAACGTTGCACCAGCAGTCAACTGCCTTTCGATATTTTCTGCAAAACTTGCTGTTTAATCACAAGGAGTACTACTAGAGTTTTGCAAGTGTTATTCGATCGAAGAGGCTCCGGATAGTGTTGAGTTGAAACGTTGGTATATAACTCCCATAGGACTCCAGAAAAGCAACCTTTAAGGTAGCCAGCCATACCTCACCTTAGTTGATAACACGTTACAAGATTCAACGTAGTTTTGGTACGTAAAATCTTGCCGTATGGACCTCTTTCTGTCCCATACCCTTCACTCTGGGGTAGAGGTGCCAATAGGTCATCAACAATGTAGTCTAGCGTCATGGGGAAGCGCACGGTGCCATGGCCGCGGAAAGCTTAGCAATAGCCGCCAAACAACTATCCGTAGACAAAAGCGGAAATGGAAGAGGGGATAAAGACAATCTTTCAACCATTGTGAAACCAGGAAGGGCGGAGATAAAAAGGCCGGGCACCGGTTGGTTAAGTCCTGGAGCGGGGCATCCCCGACTATGTGGCTGGGCGGCAACACGGGCGCCTGCGTCGCCCCTTATATCTCTACAGTTTGCTACGGGGCATGTGCCAAGGGCGACAAGCCGGTTTAGCCGTCGACGTCATACCACGCCCCTCGCGCTGCACCGGTCACATGCGCTAGTTGTCATGACGTTCGGCGAGCTCCGCGAGCTCCGCAGTTCCGTTCCGGCCGCCCGTGCCGTTCCACGTCACACGCCCTCGTATAGCAGGGTCACGCGTCTATGACTAACACCGGACCACGCCGAGCACGCGTGGCCACGACCCACCCGCTCCCCTCCTCCTTGCTCCTCCCCCCGTCACTCGGGCCCCGCCCAGCGGTCCCGCTACGCTTCCCCGCGGCGTGACCTTCGGTACGCCGGCTCCATATATAAGTTCTACCATGGCGCTCCGCTGTGCTGTTCTTCCACGGCAGCGCTACGCAAACACACACACACAAATACACATACCCCGCACACTTCGCAATGTCCAGCGCTACAATGAATAACGTTTTCAGGAGGATGTGGAATTCCCCCACCGGACCTAAGACGGTACACTTCTGGGCGCCCACGCTCAAGTGGGGGCTCGTCTTCGCAGGGGCCAGCGACTTCAAGCGCCCCGTGGAGAAGGTCTCGGGAGCACAGAACCTGTCGCTGCTCGCGACCGCCGTCATTTGGACGCGGTGGTCATTCGTCATCAGGCCCAAGAACATGCTCCTCGCAAGCGTCAACTTCTTTCTGGGGGTGACCGCTGGCTGGCAGATCGGCAGGATCGTACGCTACAGGATGGCGTGCGGAGACTCGCCGCTGCAGGTGGCCAGGTACGTGGTCAACGGCGAGAAGGAAGTCGGCGGAGAGAGCGAGGCAAAAGCCGTGGCGTAGTGGTCACGTGGGTTGTTACTCTCGCACTCACAAATATATATATGCATATCTCGAAACAGTGTAACATAGGTAGTTTTAACGGAACGGAAAACGACAAGTAGAGGCTCGAGATGGAAAAGCTGGAGCGGATTTTGGAGGTGACAGAGGTGGGGCAGGGCAGGTACGTGTCGAGGCGGCACTCCGTGCCGCCTCCCGGGGCCAGGGGCACGTTTGGTGGGGAACTGGTGGGCCAGTCGCTGCTCGCTGCGCTGCACACGGTGCCTCGGGAAGTTGTGCCCTGTTCGCTGAACACGTATTTTGTCTCGGGCGGCGACCCGCGCGAACTGGTAGAGTACCGAGTGGAGGAGCTGCGCCGGGGCAGGTCGTTCATCCACCAGGAGGTCAAAGCGTACCAGGGGGCACGCAAGAGGCTGGTATCGACGACGACGATCCTGTGGGGGGTGCAGAGGGCCACTGCGGAGGGCGCGCCGCATTATTTCAAGAAGGTCGGGGAGATGGTGCCGCTGGAGCAGTTGGAACCGGCAGACGCGCTGTATGAGTCGCAGCTGTCAGGGCACGGGGACCTGTTCCAGAAGGGCTACCTGGACTCGTTCCACGGCGGCACGATGGAGTACCGCTTCCCGCGAGACATGTTCTTCCCGGAGAGCGCGGCGCGCGACAAGCTCGAATACTACGTGAGGATGCGGAGCGCGGTGACGGCGACGGCGGCACAGGGGACGCAGTGCGGGACGATCACGCCCCGCAGCGACCCGCGCTACAACTACGTTGCGCTGGCGTTCCTGTCCGACCTGTACTTTCTCTTTACCGCGCACACGTTCCACGGGAGGCCGCTGTACGACCACACGTCGACAAGCGTCTCTCTGGACCACACGATACACTTCCACTCGTTGCCGCGCGTGAGCGAGTGGCTCTACTTCGAGATCAGCAACCCGAAATGCGCCCGTGGGCGCAGCCTGGTGCAGGGCGAGTACTTCGACCCTGAGTCCGGGCTGCTGGTGGCGTCGACGACCCAGGAGGGTGCGACTGTCTACCGCCGCGCCAATGCCAGGTTGTAGCCGCGCAGAGTGGTGTGGTTTTGTCCTTTCTATACTATTATTACACATGTCTAAGTGGTCACGTTCCAGGCCTTCTTCCTCACGCCGGTTATGCCGCCTTCGAAGCGCGAGAGCACGCGCTGGATTTTGCCCAGCGAAACCATCTCGTTGAGATTCACCTTCTCGTGGACGACTCTGGTGCGCATCTGCTTCTCGGGCGTGAACCTCAGCCGCGGCGGCAGCACCCAGTCGGACCGCCGGTACGGCTCGTCGATTTTGGGTATTATCGACTCGTACAAATCCTTGATCTCCGCGAGCTGTGCGCCGGGGCCGGGGCCGGAGGAGGCTTGCTGCAGCTGGGAGCCGCCCGTCTTGCTGGAGAGCCTCGTGGACCGTCTCCTGTTTGATTCAAGTTTCGGTATTATGCTTGACACGGAGATATTGCCGTTTATCTCTTCGCCGTGCGGACCCAAGTTGCGGCGGGGCCCGTCCTCCTGTGCGTCGGGGGTATCATCTTCGTGTGTGCGATGCCGCTTAGCGGGTGGCTCGCTGTATAACAGTTCCTCATCCGATTCCAGTGAGGAGGAGGAGCCGGACGAGGCGATGGGCTCGCGGGTTGCGGTCTCGCTGCCTCTCTTCACCCTCCTGTGCGGCTTGCCGTGGTTCCTCCGCAGATGATCGATGTTAACGTGGCCGCTGGCTGATATTCCTCTTTTGAAAGTGTTTATTACGAAAAATTCGTAGTACGACTCGAATTCCAGGGGTTTTATCAGTTGGGACGTCTCTTGCAATCGCCGGCTCATCCGCTGTCTCCTGTCATTTAATTCCAATAATTTCTGCCAAGTGGGATCGCCGTTGTCCAGCTGTGAAAATTTCCCGCCAACACACGGCGGCGGCGACTTTTCTTTATTCGTCTGTTGCACTTTTATTAGCTGGTCCTCTTTTTCGAAATCAGCATTGTCGCTTCTTTGCACGAAAGACATCACCATCCCCGCTGGGCAGCCTCCATTATCACCGCCTAAAAGATTACCATTTGACGTTATGTGGCTGGCCAAACTATTAAACGGCATACCCAAATAAACTTGGACTTTTGCAGATGTTGGTTTATTAAATGCTTTTTTAATTTTATTATTTTTTATTCGGATATATTGTTGTTAAGTAAGACAGAGACGCGGATTTTTTTTTTTTTTTTTTGAAATGTTTCTGAACTTGTCACTGCAGAAACTCTGAACTAAAAAAAAAAATTACAAATAAATAAATAGAGAAGGATACGCTGTAGAGGCCTCGGCCATCACCAACGTACAAGGGGGAGGGCCCAGGTGTGTTTTCCTCACATTAGACAGAGCGCAGATGATTGGGGTAGACGGACTCGCCTGCCGCCTGGTTGACACCAACCTATTTTTTTCCACTCCAATTATTTTAATTTATTTTAATTTTTGTAATTTTTTCCAACCGTCGATCGCCCTCCGTCTCATCGTTGCATTAAAGTACAACTACTAACTACAAAATTTATAAAGCAAATTCGAAGCACGCCTAGACTCTACCGGCCTTGTGTTCGTTGGCCAACTCCACAGCCCTGTTAGCGGCAGGGTCCAACTCTTCAAAGGAGTAGATCTTGAGCCCACTCTCATTGATGATCTTTTGACCCTCTTCCAAGTTGGTACCTTGCAAACGGGCCACGATGGGGACTGTCACACCTAACTCCTTGGCGGCGTTGACCAGACCTTCAGCCACGTAGTCACACCTGACAATACCGCCAAAGATATTCACAAAGATCGCGTCCACTTTCTTGTTCGACAAGATCAGCTCAAACGCCGTCTTTATCGTCTCCGGCGTGGCACCACCGCCACAGTCCAAGAAGTTGGCTGGATCACCGCCGTACAATTTGATCACGTCCATCGTGGCCATTGCCAACCCGGCACCATTGACCAAACAACCAATGTTACCTTGCAACTTGACAAAATTTAAATCAGACTTCTTAGCAATCACCTCGTCTGGATCCTCCTGCGAGATGTCCCTCCAACTATAAATCTCCTGCTGTCTGAAAGATGCGTTGTCGTCGAACCCAAATTTGGCATCCATGCACATGACTTTGTGCTTGGGGTCCCCGGTGACCTCACTCAATGGGTTGATTTCGATCTGCGTGGCATCCTTCTCCTTGAAGATCTCGTAAAGCTTCGAGATGGTATCAGCCGCTTCAGCCTGCGCGCCCTTACTGAACCCGAGAGACGCGCCTATCCGCTTAGCGGTCTCGGGCGTGAGTCCCTCAGAAGGGGTAATGTAAAACTTCTTGATGGCATCTGGGTTCTTCTTGGCCACCTCTTCAATGTTCATACCGCCTTCGCTCGAGCAGATGATCAACACTTTCTTGGTCGACCTGTCCATCAAGATAGACAAGTAGGACTCCTGAGCAGCATTGACACGCTCCACCACGTAAACGGCACTCACTGGCTTACCCTTCTCCCCACTCTGCTTCGTGATCAATCTGTGATGCAGCATCTGCGAGGCCAATTCTTGCACCTCCTCTGGCTTGGAAACCATATGCACACCACTCTTCAAACCAGTGTCGAAATGGCCCTTACCCCTACCACCTGTCAATGCCTGTGCCTTGATAACCAATCTGTCAGTCTTCAAATCCTGAGCCGCCTTGTAAGCAGCCTGGGGCGTATCGGCAGCTTCACCACGGGGGGTGCCCACACCATACTCCCTCAAAAGCTGGGCTGAACGGTACTCGTGGATGGAAAGATTTCTTGTCTGGACCTTCGCGGCAGACAAGCCAGTCCTCTGGCAACAACGTTTGCCAACAGCGGATAACATCAGTGAATATTAGTAGGAATTGACCTGGATCCCTTTGTTCTCAAGAAGCACCTTGCTTGCTGGAAAACAAGCGAACACAAGATGAGGTGGTGTTCTTATACTCGAGATTAACGTTCCCCCTCCTTTGGGCCCGCGCGAATCGATGACGAAGACCGCGTGAAGCGCGAAGCGAAATCCCGATAGGCGGGTAATAGAGTAAAATCTGGGGATTAAGCATGACTACGACTACTTCGAAAGAAAATAATTCACTATGGTGTGATTTATTTCCTATAAAAATTACTACGACATGCTTCAGAGCACATGCTAGCATATGCAATCGTGCGTGGCTCTTGACACCTCGGATACGTTTGGCCCAACAAGCTTCCACGGATTGTGATGCAAAATTCTTTACGCTCCCTTTGGGCCGCAATGCAAGAGCTGGCTGATTTTAATCGTCGCTAAGCTCTTTGCAAGAATTTAATACCAGTTCAAAGTCATAATGTTTAGGAGCTACTTTTGCAGCTCACACTCACATTAATACCGCGATTGTTGAGACGCAGAGAAAAGTGAATTCTTAGCACAGTAGACGCATTTAAATTGTTTTGCTACATCGGGATAAGGATAGATTGGGCGGCTAAGTCACAGGGAAGCGTACGGACTCGCAAAAAGCATCTTTTCACCCCCAGACTGAATATTTGATTTCTGCTGCTAATGGAATTCAAAAAGGGAGAGTATTCGTATCGGTGCCAACTGCTATGGTTTACGCAATTGACCAATTGTGCTTATAAAGTAGAGCCGCTTAAGGCCGTTGCAACGATGGAATTTTGGTGCATGAAGAACTTGGCCCTTATGTTCCAGGTACTAAATTTTATGAAAGATGCAGCGAGAGGAGTCGGTAGAGTAACACCGCGAGCCGTTCGACCCTTCCATAAAGCTACTACGAACCAAAGAAAAATAGCCCAACTGTAGTTCAAACCCATTCTCCCTTTTCCGCCGTGGAGCGTCAAGTGTAAGCATCACTCTGAAGTTTTTTACAATTAGTTTTACACTGGGAAATTGTACACGAAGACAATATTAGTCAGGAAATGGTGAGCCCAAGTTTTTCCATGAAATGTTGCTCAGTCAAGAAATTTGGCATTGCATTTATAATCAGCTTCGAAGGTCAGACATAAAGCGAGCATATATAATGGGAGGAAAACTTTGAAATACATGATGTGGATACAACAATTCCACTGAAAGGCTAAGCTCAAAATGCCTTATAAATTTACCACAAGGGTCAAGCCAGTATCTCTCGAGGACAGTAATCTTTTCAAGCCCCTCAAGGTGGGTGACCTTGAGTTGGCACATCGTGCCGTAATGGCTCCCCTAACCAGGTTGAGAGCCACAAAATGTGTTCCCAGCGGGGACTTAGCACCTGAATACTATGGACAACGGGCCCAGAGGCCTGGTAGTTTGATCATCACCGAGGGGTCCTTCCCGGCACCCCAGCTAGGCGGCTACGACGCTGCGCCTGGCCTTTGGTCCAAGGAGCAGTTGGACATGTGGAAGAAAATCTTTCAACGCATACATGAAAGAAAATCCTATGTGTTTGTGCAGCTGTGGGGCATCGGTCGGCAATCAGACCCTGCCACTTTAGCCAGGGACGGCTTGCGCTACGACTCTGCCTCGGATGGTGTTTATATGAACAAAGAAAAGGAGGAGATAGCTATCAAGTGCGAGAATCCTCAACATGGACTGACCAAGGATGAGATCAAGACCTACATCAAAGATTTTGTCCAGGGTGCCAGGGACAGTGTGGCTGCTGGCGCAGACGGTGTGGAGGTCCACAGCGCCAATGGTTATCTGCTGAACCAGTTCCTGGACCCTATTTCTAACAAGAGAACCGATGAATACGGTGGATGCATCGAGAACCGTGCTCGTTTCACACTCGAGGTCGTAGATGCCATCGTGGACGCTTTGGGGGCTTCCAAAGTTGGGATCCGTTTGTCGCCTTACGGCGTCTTTGGGAACATGTCTGGTGGTGAAGAACCAAATATTATAGCCCAGTACGCCTACGTCGTCGGCGAACTTGAGCGTAGAGCCAAGGGTGGCAAGCGCTTGGCCTACCTTCACTTAGTGGAACCTCGTGTGACGGACCCTTCCAAGAGAGAGGGTGAAGGTGTTTACCTCGAAGGTAGCAACAGCTTTGTGTACTCCATTTGGAAGGGCGTGGTGATCCGTGCCGGTGATTTGGCGCTACATCCTGAAACGGTCAAGGAATGGGTCAAAGATGGTCGGACTTTGATATGCTATGGCCGTTACTTCATTTCGAATCCTGATCTCGTGGATCGCCTCGAGAAAGGACTGCGCCTAACCGAGTACGATAGGGATACTTTCTACACACATGATGGCAAGGGTTATGTGGACTATCCCAATTACGAAGAATGTGTCAAGCAAGGGTATTAAATGAGGAATACTCTGTTTTTTTTTTTTTATCACGAGTTAGAAATTTTTAACGCTAAAAGGATCTGTTTATTTGAATTAACAAATAGATGTGAAGATTTTCTGCCATTCCTTTGCCATTGTTTACAGTGCGTTTAAATACATTTAAGGATTAGAATCCACCTTAAGAAATATGGAATAAAAAAATTGAAGATGCTATGCCATGCCATGTCAACATTTTGATGATTGCTATTTTAGAACTATCTATCAAAACGAATGAGAAAAAATTTAAGTGCGCGAGCCGGGAATCGAACCCGGGGCTCAACAATGGGAATGTTGAATTTTACCACTAAACCACTCGCGCTCTGTAATTGTTGAAATAGATACACTGAAAGCTGGCTTTACCTAGAATATTTGCTATAGCTTATACCCTTTTGAACCTTCAATTTATAACTATGCTTAATTTATTTTTTGTGCTGGTAACGAATTATCAAAAAAAAAAAATATTATGTTAACATTATTTTGAAAAAAAGATCGGTGTTCGTGCTCCACATTTAAACTAGTGCTTTAAAAATTCATGGTACGTGCTTCCAACCACTTACCGCTTATATTATTTCTGGGGGTTATGGTAATTTGGCACCTCCCCTCTGCTAAGAATCATAAAATTAGTGTAAGCTCTGATGGATGGAAACTTCTGATTTCGGTCCCAATTATAAAAGTTTTTACCTAATTTTGGCGTTTTCACATCTGCACTCCACTGTCTTTCCCCAACCTTAACCGTTCAAATAAATCCCCACTCCACTCACTTTGCATTCAATCGTATTAACACTGTTCTTACGAAACCATTAATTTCATCCCGAGAAGCCCAAATCATAATTGTTATTCATTACTTACTATTGGTTTGTGAGCCCTAGTTATTATACTAGGGCACACAAATTTTTCATTCAAGACATCGCTCCAGAGTTCTAGTTTAAATGTGAGCTTCAAAACCACAAACTAATTATCTTTTGCTCAAGCCACCCAGTTCTCACTGCGCAATTTTCACACTGGCAAAACTATGGATTACGAAGAGGAGCAGAACCAAGAATTGGAGGTTCTTGAATCGATTTACCCCGACGAGTTGGAAGTGGTTAAAGGAAAATATCCTGATATTCATTTCCATATTTCGTTGAAGCTGGAATTGCCTCTAGAGGATCCCTCATTGTTGAACAGCGAACACAGAATTGAAATAGATTTTCACCTGCCGGCTAACTACCCAGACGAGGCCCCGGTGATCGTGTTACACCCTATAGAGACACCATTGGCGGACCACACAGATCCAGAGTTACAGGGAGAAAAAGAACCGGAATACGACGATCACGGTAACAAGATTGTGTCTCGTTTGCACGATAATGCCAACAGTATTCACTTCGACGGATACATGCCCGAATTGCAGGTACAGATTGAGGAACACATCCGCGATGACATGCTACTGGGAATGCAGATGTGCTTTGCACTGCTTGCCTCGATCAAGGACCACTGTGAGACGTGGTTTGCTGAACAGTTTGAGCAAATGGAGAAAGAGCACGAAAATGAAATGCAAGAACGTGAGAGGGAGGAGCAAAGAAAGTTTCTGGGGACACCTGTGACACCAGAGTCGTTTTTAAGCTGGAGAACCAAATTCCGTCAAGAGCACAAAGTCGATGATAGGGATTCCAGCAGGAGGTCCTTGGTGCATCATGGCAGGCTCACGGGACGTCAAATATTTGAAGAAGGTTTGGCAGGTGATGATGACGAGGAAGAGGTACTTGCTGAAGAAGTGGGCCAATTGGGCAATAAGCTCAAGAGGAACCTGTAGACATATAAACATCTGTACTATGTAAAGTAAACTACAAGAAGAGAGGGAGCGGGAAAAAAAAAATTATAATACTCGGCGCGAGCATAAACTGTGTCTTAACTATATCAGGGACTTGGAGTACGAAAACAAATCGGCAAATGCGTCGCCGTTGGTGGCCGCACCGTTACCATTAGATGCGCCCGTGGTTACAGCCGGTGTCGTGTTCTTTGTCGGTTCGCCAAATTCCAGGAGGTCATCCATGTTGCTGTTATTGTTGTTTGTAGTAGTAGTAGTGGTGGTGGTGCTGCTGCTGGTGACAGTGAAAGGCTCCGACTTTGACGCGCTTGCGGCCCCACCTTGGAAGTCTCCAAAGTCGTCGTCTTCATCGTCCTTCGTGGCGGCATTAGTCGTGCCGTTGCCCGCGGATGCGGGGGCCGCAGATCCGTCGAAACCGAAATCGATCAAATCGGGCACATCGGGTTGGGGCTGTTGCTGTTTCTTGCGCTGCTGCTCGCTGTTCTTGATGCGTTCCTTGAGCATTTCCCTACGTTGCCTGCGTTGCTCCTCCATGGTGGAACGCCTGCGACCCGCATGCGCTACCGAGGCCTCGTTCTCGGTGCTGTCCTCGTAACCGGCCTCATCGTCAGAGGTGCCCTCTTCGTCGACGTACTCGAAGTCGCCCGTCGACGCAGCAGAGGCAGAGTATGTGTTTGCGTTGTACAGGGCCTGCTCCTGCTGCTGTCGAATCTTGAGATGGTTCTTAATGTGCTTGCCCCTCTCTCTCTTGAGGTAGTGGGAATCCTCCAACATTTGCAAAATGTTTTCGCATTTCTTGCGGATCCCGCGCTCGTGCACCTCCATCTTGCCGTCGTTGGAAATCCTGACGCGGTACTCTGCGACTTCCCTGCTGAGGATGTGCTTGTGGGTCGTGAGGCAGCTGCGTACCTGGTTCAACTCGTCTCCGTCACTGACGTTCAATAGTAGATACTCGACGACAATCAGGCATTTGAGAACCACTCTCCACTCTGAGCCGTAATTCACGTAATCCTTCCTCGCCTTCTCATACAGATTCTTCGGTCTCGTCGCTATATGGTCGATCAGCCTTTTCAAAGTGTACTCCGTCATCAAGTACATGGGTACCTGGTACCTGTTCCTCAAAACTTTTTCCAAGTGCTTTGGCGTGGGTCCCCATGCGTCTGTGTTTGTTGCACGTCTAATGTCCACCTGGTACGGTTCGTACTGGACAATCATGTTTTGCGCAAACCGGGCCGCATTACGGATATCGTGAATGCCCAAATTCTGGATCTTTTTCGAGAGGGAGTCCATGGCGATGCAGTGGTATTGTGTTGTGTGCGTGTATTAAAACTTCTCTCAACAGCACGGGTGGGGAGAGGCAGCAGGAACGGGTGTAATATGAATCAAATTATGCAGAGAAAAAAAAAAGAGCGGAGAGAAAAGCGCAAATCAGACCACTCTATCGATGCCTATAGTCCCTTGCAGATCGTGAAAAAGAATAGAACCTACAGACGAACTCCTTTATAATACAAGCTATGTTTATATTTGTAAATACGCTAATGCCCTTGTTGTGTTGTGGGTGAAAAGCTGGAAAAAAAAAATGTGAAAAAAAAAACAAAAAAACTGACGAGACGGGTAACACAATCACGTGCAAAATTTACACGGAGCCCACGTGACATAGTCACCTGACCGACCCGCGCATCTTCAACTAGTCATACACTCGCCCACTCGAGGCTCGTGGCTAAAAAAAAAATAAAAAACTACATCGCTTACAACTCACCAGACTTGGCCACCGAGATCTTGGCCCGGGTCGCACCAGATGGAGAGCCCAGACTCTCCACCCTCTTGACCACATCGAATCCGTCTTCAACCTCCCCAAACACAACGTGTCTACCGTCCAACCATGGGCAAGGAACAGTCGTGATGAAAAATTGCGAACCGTTGGTGTTTGGACCAGCGTTGGCCATCGACAAAAGACCAGGTCTCTTGTGCTTCTCCACAAAGTTCTCATCCGGGAACTTACCACCGTAGATGGACTTACCACCGGTGCCGTTACCCGCAGTGAAGTCACCACCTTGCAACATGAAGTCTGGGATCACTCTGTGGAAGGGAGAACCAGCGTAGCCAAAACCCTTTTCACCGGTACATAGTGCTCTGAAATTTTCAGCAGTCTTGGGGACTACGTCATCGTAAAGTTTGAAAACAATACGGCCCAATGGCTGACCATCAGCCTCGACATCAAAAAACACCTTAGACATTGCAATTGTAATTGTGATTGATAGTTAGCCTTGTATCGTCT
This sequence comes from Zygosaccharomyces kombuchaensis, assembly GCA_003705955.2. Lineage (NCBI taxonomy): Eukaryota > Fungi > Ascomycota > Saccharomycetes > Saccharomycetales > Saccharomycetaceae > Zygosaccharomyces > Zygosaccharomyces kombuchaensis. The sequence goes on from PPJZ02000093.1 coordinate 35,237, forward strand.
CCTCGTCTCAAGAGAGAGTGCACTACTCCCTCGCCACACGGTTCCTGTTTATATACCCTGGTTAACCTTTGGCGCAAGTCCCGGTGAAAAAAAAAAGGCCCCGTGTAGGGGAAAGAATCCGTGGTGTTGGGAGTCTGGAACCCAAAGGAAGGACAAAAAAGAGAAGCCAAGCCTTGGGCGACCCAGTGACCGTTTAGGGGTACGAGAGAGGTCTGCATCCCCATTGCTCGTTGTTGCAACGCTTGTGCTGATGCACAAGCACACACACTACAGTTGAATGCTAAATAAGACAAGGCTCATTCCGCAGTGCGAGTCGCCTCGCCATCATGACGGTCAGGTGCCATACACGTGTTTTCTGCTGCACCTGCATACCCGCGGGTTGTAAAGCGTGCAGATGCGCCGCGAAGAGAGAAGAACAATGGAGAAAAAAGTGATCGTTTCGTTGTTGACAAGGGAAGTAGCAAGAACTGAGTTTTTCTAACCATTCAACGTTAGTAAGATATATGGCATTGTGGGTCACGCCACACTTCGGTCGCCCTGTCCGCGTATCCGGGGAGGCCGGACACAGTTTGAAAAATTTACAAGCTCATCTGATCTCATCGGGTCCTCTGCTCCTCCGTCTCCACAACGAGGAAGGAACGGACCTCATCGCGCCTGACATGCTCAAAGGTACCAGAAGACCAGGGTTTGCCCCCGCAAGCACACTGAACACACCCGTGGTGGCACATGTGCTGGCGCCTCCGGTGCACGTGTCGCACGAGGAAATGCTCGAATTCCTCGACAGGTTCATCGGAGAGAAGGGGCTGGCGCTCAGCGACCAGAATCTTGGCACCGACGCCGGCGCCGCCGCCATCGACATCAGCCTGTCGAGCGCGCTGTCGCAGTTGAAGAGACTGCAGAGGGACTTCAAGGGCCTGCCTCCGTCGGCCCTCGACGGCGACGTGGCGCCCACACAGCACAAGCCGGCCACGGGGAGCGTAGCGAAGGGTGCCGCCGGTGGCACCAAGACGACTTTTGAGGACTGATACCGGTTTGCGCGCACGTCACGTG
>PPJZ02000094.1:0-36131 GCA_003705955.2 Zygosaccharomyces kombuchaensis
AAAAAAAAAAAAAAAAAAAAAAAAAAAAAAAAAAAAAAAAAAAAAAAAAATGACAGAACAAAAAATATCTACTATCTATCTATTTGAAATTCATAGAACTATATTATTTAAAAGTACAATGCTATCGGAGAATAGTCATGATAACCTCCACCTTTTCTTTATCAAAATTTACAGTTTTGTTTAGTTTTAATTTTTTTTTTATTTTTTTTTTTTAAATTTCATTCCCATCATTTCATCGATTTCTCCTGAATTTCGATATATTCCGGAGTGGTGACCAGCAATGAATTCTGCGATTGCATGTCGCCCGAGAGTTCATACTCGCCAATGCTTTCGCTAGTCCTCTCTCCGGATCCTTCTCCAGATCCTTCTCCGAGTTCTTCGGTTTCCACATGGAAATCCTTCTTGGCCCAAAATTGCCAGTAAACCAAACAATAAACCCCGATACCGACAAGCACCACACTCACATAATTCATATTATTTCTATCCACTGGGTAATCGGGGGGGAAACTGAAAAATACCAGACAGAAAACTGTCCACAACAGCAGGAACACATTGCAGAACATACCAAACTTACCGAACCAAAATGGTCCATGAGGAATTTGACGCTTTCTCATCAATAGGCAAATGACAGGAATGGCATATGAAAGCAACAAAAATGAAATGCACGCCGTGATCAAAGAATTGAAAGCCGTGCTGGATGCCAAATAAAGCAACCCGATGATTGCAACCCAGCAAGAAGACATCAAGTGGGCATTCAATGGGACGCCCATGCGCGGGTTCACCTTAGACCATAAGCGGGAGAAGGGCAACCCATTGTCTCTAGAAAACGACCAGCACAATCTAGACTGCCAAGTGTGACAGGCAATGACGCAACCGAACGATGTGAAAAGAACCAAACAACCCAAGAAAATGGCGCCGCCCTTGTTGTTTAGCGCCTGGTAGTAGATGACCAGCACTGGGAACCCACCGTCATTACTCATAAGTGATGTGAAATCACGAATCGAGAAAAACATCGAAATCACATAACAGAAGGAAGTCAGAAATCCAATGGCGATGGTCCCCATGATAGAGATCGGGATAATACGCTCCGGCTTTTCTACTTCAAACGCCATATGTGTAGCACAGTCTAGACAGGAAAAGGACCAAGCTGGGTTGATCAATCCCACGATGAACGCAATCCCATTGTTCTTCCAACCCGTCTCGTTGTAAAAAGTCGCAAACACAAACTTGGAAGAGTTGAAATGACCACTGGAACATGCTAAAACAGTAATTGTGATGGTAAAAAAGGAAATCAAAGAAATGTACAGTGCAGAAGATGCAATATATGGCAGTGGCTTACCGTAACAGTTGAACATCAGAAGGAACAAGTGCACAATCTCGTAAGTCACAAACACATGCCACCTCTTTGGAGTGAAACTATCATGTGTCAATGCATACATGGCAACCAGTTCGGTGGCCACGGAAAGTGTCGTAGACGCATTGGTAAAGACAGCGCCCGCGTATGCAAAAGATCCACACATGTAAGCTGCAAACCGCTTATGCTTTGGTGGCGCCAATTTCAAAGACCACCAAAACTGACCGCCTGCATGAGGGTATGCTGAGGTCAGCTCACCCAATGAGACACCAATTGTTATCGAAATTAGTGACACCAGAATGATACCGTACACAACCATCACAGGACCTCCCGAGCCCAAACCAGTTACCAGAGAAGCAGATATACCGTACCAAGAATTTGTCAAACCAAATCCAACACCAAGGATGGACCACAATGAGAACGACTTTCGTAGGTGCACTTCCTCGCCATTACCATGGCCATTGCTATCGCCTTCGTCCAGCTTGTCCGTGTCATCCTGATCCATTGATAGTTCAACGTCTTCACTAGCAACATAATCTCTCTTGTGCACGTCTATCTGCGATGAATTCTCCACTTCACAGCCAGAATTCATATTCATTTTACTTTTCCGTTTCTTTGTACTATTGAATCGTCTCTAAAAATCCTTTGCAGATACAAATGGACAATACGCTCAATCCACCTACAAATACCAAGGCATGCAGATATCTATCTAAGCAGAAAATGATACAGGGGAGCGGTAGACCGAAAGTACGATTTCGATCAAGGCCTAGAGATCTCTCGAGAAAGGAGATCCCATATGAAGTTTAATTGGTGCAGTTTGCCAAACTTTTATATTCTACTGCCTCTGGGTTCCATGTGAATTTATTACGCGCAGAAAATTTTGCTTGGCCGATAACTATTTGCGTCGGTAATTGAAATTTTTTTCCCTGTCCATGTGAATATTTTAGTCTCTCGATATTCCTACTCTTTTTTTTTTAACCTCACTACACTATTACAAGAGGTGCGTCATATCACGTGATCTCTTAGCATCTCGGAGTTTTTTTCATTTCTTCAAACTTACGCACACGTCTTAAAATTATTCTATACAGTTAGCTGTTTTATGTATAGGTAGAAAATAACAGATATGTGTAGTGTTACAGGTAGAACAGTTGATCCTACTTACAGCGTAAATAAAATACAAACCAGTCCTGGTCTTCGTAGGGGGAAAAAAAAGGGGGAGAGAAATTTAAAAACACCTGACTTAGTTCATGGACTTGACCAACTTGTTGATGAACTGCTCACGGTTACCTAGAGAACCACCCTGGATGAAATGCTTGAACTTTCTTGGAACACCCCAGCCGCCGTTAGGGTTGGACAGCTTGAATGGCCACAAGAAGTTGTTGGCCTGCTTGAAGTGTGGGCCGACAGTGTAGATCTCGTGGATCAAGTCGTCGATAGATAGAATACCGAACTTGCCCAAGTGCTCCTCGATGATGGCGTTGTCGGACAAAGCAATTCTTTGCTTGTTAATCTTACCGTAACCTCTCTTGTACACCAACTGTCTGATGGTGGAGTAAGATGGGTAACCGTAGGCGATGTAGGGCTCGATGATCTTTAGGAGCTCGGAGGTAGCCTTGGTCACCTTGACGAAGACACCGTTGTTGATCTGGTTCAATCTCATCAATTGCAAGACCTTTCTCTGCTTAGGAGCCATTTTGTTGATACCCTTGATTCTAACGACGAAGACCAAGTTTGGCTGGGACTCGACGTAGTAAGAGCCAGAGGCCTTAGCCTCACGCTTAGCGTCAATGATGGCCCTCTCAGCAGATTCGTACTCCTTCTGGTACTGAGCGTTTCTCTGCAAGATAACAGCTCTCTTCTCCTCGTTAGCCTGAAAAACGTTAGTATCAATGCGCTGTTGGATTTTATTTCATCAAAGTAACAATGCACACCGGCAGGATCTCTCAGGCGAAAGATGGTGATAAAAGTTCGACAGCATCGCCGAAGCTAGTCGATGGTGTATTAGGACACAAGATATTTTCATCATAGTGATGCCTGCCAGTTTAGCCCCCGTGTTCTCACGGGTGTACCTTGTTTTCACAAAAACAATCTTCAACATACGGTCTTGCGAGCCTTTCTCTCGGCGGCAATCTGCTCAGCAGACTTCTGCTGAGCTTTGGATTTCTTCAACTGCGATTCGGGTGTCAAGACTTTTCTATAAGAGAACAGGAAATGTTAGCAAAACTGTTCAGAGCAATTTCATACAAAGTCACATCGAACTGAAACACCACTTTCATTCGACGAGAGGGAAATGCAGAGGCAGACTGGAGGCACCGCTGTGTATATTCTCGGTCAAGAGTAAACGGGCCAACTAGCACTACCTTTGTCTCGAATGAACGAGAAATCCCCTACTTGATTAACGACAAGTAGTCGTTATATCTCCAAGCTGGTTGGAGCATCGGCTGTAAAGCTGCAGTGTTTGCAACTCAATGTGATTTTGTAAGTGGGGCGAATGAAGTTATAACATACTCAGCAACCATTGTGGATATCTATGCGCGGGTGTATCAAACTGAGATGCGGTGTGAATTGGTTGAGTAATGTCAAGATGAGTTTTATAGTTGAAATTTCACTGCGTCGCCGATGGCTTGCGTGGGTCGCGTTGTGAAATATTTGTTAAAAATGAAAATTGGAAAAAACACCGTAAATTGTATGGGTGGCAGTCACTCAAACATGGAGGGCAATAACGAAATTACACGAGGGTACGAGAAAGCAGTATAAGCGTCCGGTATGCAAAGTTCGTCTAGTTAGTATGGATCCAGACGGCACGAAGTACATCTCTTCTTTGCACTAATGACAATACACAAAATTTAAGTTTATCAAGAATACTAGTGCTACACGATTTAAGAGAGTTTGGAAAAGATCAGCCCCGAAAGATGGTTAATTAGTAGACAGCATTGCTTCGCTAGTCACTTTATGTCAAATGACATTATCATCACTTTTTTCCAGCAAGACACACGTCGTGAACTCACAACATTTTCTCTTGCTCCTCTGCATTTTGAGTACACTTCATAATGTGTGTTGTATGAGTTGGGGAAAGCTCTTCCTTTTATACCTGAAATTTTTTTTAGATTTCAAAAAGAGCATTACCAAAAGGGAAAATTGTCGAAGGTGACAAAACACATCAACCTGTACAGAGGGCCAACTTCGCTGTTGAAGCACCGTTGATGCCCACAGCTGCTGTCGGCGAAAGGGGTACCTTGCTGACACATGGCCCCAAAAATTACAACCATGCCACAGATGGTGAATATCACAGACTAAGAAATCTTGCCGAGCAAGCTTATGGCAGAAGACAAAAGCTTTCCCATGAGTCTCAAGTCGCTTACAAGAATGGGCAAAAGGCCAAGGCGCATGAACTCAGCCAAGAAGCTCAGCAAGAGCTCTCCAAGGCTGAAGCCTACAATTTGCAAGCTGCAGAGTACGCTTTTGTCCAAAACAATGTGGATTCAACAAGCGGTGAGATTGACCTTCATGGGCTGTACGTGAAGGAAGCGAAGTGGATGCTCAAAAAACGGATTTTTACGGCAATTCAACAGGGCGAACCGCAACTCCGAGTTATTGTGGGTAAAGGTTTGCATTCTGCCAATGGAATCGCCAAGATTAAGCCTGCTGTGGAGGAACTATGCGATGAAGCCGGCTTGAGAAACTATGTGGATCACAAAAACGCCGGATTGTTAATCATAGAATTGCAAGGGTCACACGTTCCACAATCCTGGAATGCTCCAGATGTGGATGGTTATCCTGCAACACAAACACCCCCACAAGCCCATCCGGCCTATCAACAGCCACAACAACCACACTACTATCCCCAACAGCAGCAGGAACAGCCTCAGGTATCGCAGCAGGAGAATAAAGGGAGTTTGCTGGTTCAAATACTCTCACTTCTATGTGTTTGTAAATGAAAGAATATATTTAGCGATTGTAACTACTTTAGCAGATGCTGCTACACGCGCCTGATACCCATGATTCTGTCGTAGGCGTCAGAAGAAGGTTCAAAATTTACGTAACCAATGTTAGTATCAGACCAATCACGGAAGAACCAGCCGATTCTGCTTAATATTCCATTGTTTTCCCACCACGACGGTTGGGTGAACGAAGTAGGATCTTCACTGCCGCTCATTAGCCACATAAAACCTCCGCAAAGTAACATGAGACAAAGAATAGTTATAATAGCCAACGGAATAACTACCGGCCAATCGATGAAATCAGCAGCTTTGACCGAAGATTTGCTGTAAAAGGCGCCCGCGCCCTCACCACGATGCAATTGCTCCCTCAAATTCGAAATCGCTACTGTTTGCTCTTGCAATTTTCTCTTGAGCTCGCTAATGATGAATTCATGCTTCGTCGAGGAGTTATTTTCAATATTGGAGCTCTCTGAGGAACCTCGCTTTGGTGACTCTCCATGATCTTTATAGAAATTGAATTGCCTCTGAACAAAATCGTACTTGTCCTTGTATTCTCCGAGTTTCCTCGTAAGTTGTATCAGCTCACGATCCTTCTCTGCTAATATATCATCTTTGAACTTCAACTCGTCCTTCATCGTGGATACTCGAGTCTCCAAGTTTCTCAAGAGACGGTTTGCCTTGCGTGGACTACCTCTGGCAGATTTCACTGGTTCTGGCGACTTGTGTGGTTCCGCATCTTGCAAAATAGAACCATCTGGTATCTTTTTTGAGACGTTAGTTCTCTCGATGGCATCTTTAAAGGTTTTGCCCACCAACCCGTGGAATATCTCCTTGAATTCGTCTCTGTATATTTTGAAAAACTCCTTCTCCTTAGCAAAAGTGTCAATGACACTTTTCCCAGTATGTGAAAGGAGCGGCAACTCTGTGGGTTTGCCCTGGCTCAATATTTTCTCTATACTATGTATAAGCGCCGGGAAGTCTTTAGCATATATAAAATCCTGGCTCTTCCTGTCAACCTCACTCCAGGCAAGATCTAGAACAATAGACGAGCTCGATTTATCTAAATCCATGAGAATTTGATGGTATTGAAGCCACTTTAGCCGGTTTCGGTTCTGATCGATAGTTTGTTCCACGAGTTGAAGTGGAATGAAGCTGCTCAAGTTCCGCCGAAGTTTTTTGTTTACGCGGCAGCGCGGTTAGCTGGGCAAGAAAAACTTTGAGCGTTACACTTCTGAAAACTAGGAGACAATGCAAAACAACTGGTTAATCTTTTACTGTTGCTAGTGTTTGCTTTGAATCCATGTTGCAAAGAGTATTTGGAGCGTTGATATCCCGCCATAGATAAGGGGGGCAGGCAGCCGGTACAAAGAATGTTGGGGAGCGTCAAAGCTGAACATGTTCAGTGTTTTTGCATGGGAGAGTACTCGTGGAGGAGAGAAATCCGGCATCATAATTGAACAATATGGTGCACTTTATGCATTGCGTGCGATTTTAACTTATTAAGAAAGCCATTGCAATTCACTCGCGCCATCGAGTGGTCTTTGACAGGATACGCAGGTGTCCATTCTTCGAAAACAACGATTTGCTCCAAGTTCGAATGTAGTGAGATCAAATTGCAACTTTTTACGTTGCCACCAAAAGTTTCGAAAACTCCACTCAGAGTACCACTCTGTTGTCTGCGATTGCACAATCGCTCCCTCACTCCAGCTTTTTAAATAGATCTGGAGGTTCACTTATCCAAGAAGGATTCCCGCTAATTAAAAAGCCACTGTCCTCTTCACAACAGCGACACAATTGTCAAAGAAAAATGGGATTCCGTGGCGGGAAACACTTAAAAAGGTTGATTAATCTTTTCAATGATCAGGATCAAAAGCTTTTCTCACTGTCTTCACATGGCAAAAGATAAATACGGTCAATCTGCAAACCGTCTTATAGAAGTGCAAGTGGGCAAGATTCGTTAACGATCGGTCGTTAATGCGTATGGACGGTGCTGCGGCACTGATTGTCAAACAGTCGCACATTTCCGGAAGTACTCCACAGGCACGCCATTACTCTTGAAACAAGAACTAACGGCATTTTCAGCAAGATGGCCGTCAATGCATGGAAGGTCGAAGCGCGAAGACAATCGCGATAGCGTTTACTCATGAAACACGCGTTTTCTTTGTTGAAGTACCCTGATAGCGCATTTCGAGGTAAACAGGATAGAAACGGAAACCACAATAGTGACTGTGTACGCTCTCCGTAAGATCAATGGCTGTGAACAGTGGCGTGTGTAGCGTGTGTAACCCAATTGATTGATTTCGCCAGGGGTAATGCAGATTTAAACTTAACGGGGTAGGTTTCGAGGGGACAGAGCGAGAATAAGGAACGAGAGCGCTGTACACTAGAACATTCGATGCATCGAGTAGCAAAGACTTTAGATAGCAACTGAGGCAGTTAAAGACAGACCTAACATGCAGTTCTTGGAAAGCTGTTGAACGAGACAAAACTAATCCAACTGACTGACTCGACGAAGCGAACGACTATGGGGAAATTTTGGGAAAATATTGGGAGTTACATATAAGGCCCTTTGGACGGCAAATCCGTATTGCGTAACCAATGCTACTCCAATTTTTAAGACTCAGTCAGATACATGGAAAAAAGTTATGGAAAGCTTTCAAAAAAAATGAATAACACAATGAATTGCATCTCACAGATAGGCAAATGGTGGTTTGTCCACCTGGGCGGGACTAGGATCCAGGAAAGACTGGTGCTTCGTTTGCCCTGATAGCGCATCGCCGTGTACGACGCGCATTTCCCTTTGAAAAACCAACACTGACAGAACTTCCAAGTCAGAATCACGCCCATCGATCGGCCCCAGCATCAATCAATAAGGTAAGACTTCAATCCAATGGATCGCACCGCAGGTAAGGAGGGGGCAGTCCCCCCTTTAAATGACGATGATATCGAGCAGATTTTGCATCCAAACAACCTTTTCACTGATGAGCTACGTCAGCTCGATGAGAATAGCAATTCGGGGGCCATCGAGGACATCATCAACCCATCGCTGGACAGGTCGCACATAAACAGTACGGACAATGCGATGCAGCGCTTGACGCCAATGCGAGTGAACAACCAGTTACTGCCCTCCAGAATGTTCAGGCCTCAGCCGGCGCCCCAGCAGGCTCCACGCCCCTCCACGCACAAGACTCGGCCCGCCTTTGTAAACAAAGTTTGGAGTATGCTGAACGACGAGTCCAACAGCGATTTGATCAGATGGGCCGAAGATGGGAAATCTTTCGTGGTGGTCAACAGGGAAGAATTCGTGCACCAGGTCTTGCCCAAGTATTTCAAGCATTCCAACTTTGCCTCGTTTGTGAGGCAGCTGAACATGTACGGTTGGCATAAAGTGCAAGACGTCAGGAGCGGCTCGATTCAGAACAGCAACGACGACAAGTGGCAATTTGAGAACGAATTTTTCATGAGGGACAAGGAAGACCTGTTACAACACATTGTAAGGCAGAAGCCGGCCAACCAGGCACGTCTTCACGGCTCCAACGATAACAACGAAATGAATCTAAGTGAGTACCACTTCAACGACAGCGCGAATCTTGCAGCTCTGCTGAACGAGTTGGAGCAAATCAAATACAGCCAGATGGCGCTCTCCAAGGACCTGCTCCGCATCAACAAGGACAACGAGCTGCTGTGGAAGGAGAACATGCTTGCGAGAGAGAGGCACCGTACACAACAACAAGCGTTGGAAAAGATCTTAAGATTCTTGGCTTCCTTGGTACCGCATATGGACCAGAGAATGATAGCAGAAGGCATATTCAACGACGGAGCGAACGGCGACGGCAGCTCTAGCGGCGGCCAGGGCATGCCGGCCTCGGCCTCGGCTGCTGCTTCAGCCGCCGCTGCTGCGGCGGGGTCGGCGTCGATGCCCGGCGTCGGCGGTGGACCGGGCATTCCATCCCCTGGCATCAACGCATTTCCCTACGAGAACGACATGGCAGACTTCCAAAACCTCTACGACGGACCCTCCCCCTTCGAACAACGCTACCTCCTCAAGAACCGCTCGCCGAGCTTGCACTACGACTCCATAGACGGCAGCACAGGTCGCATATCGGAGATCCCATACGACGAGGAGGACGATCCCAAGAGCAACCGCTCCTCCTTTCTCAGCCATCTGCAATCCAACATAGAAGAACAAGATGCAAGAATACAGCATTTGGAGGACATGGTCTCCTCACAGGCTAACCCGTCGCCGCCGCCTCGCACAGGGCTCACCCCGCTACTGCACCCGGAGGATAATCTTATGTCGCTGCAGGAGAGCAGTCCGGGAGTCGTGGTACACGACCTGCCTTCCCACAGCACCAGCGCCCTTAACACCGTCGACAGCGTCAACAGCATCAACAGCTTAAATGCTGTAGACGGCACCGTGGGCGCCGCCAGCACCACCACCACCACCACCAACAACAACAACAACAACAACAACAAGCGCGTCGCCGGGGAGCGGGATGACGAACCTCTGATCCAAGAGATTGACACCAAGAAGCCGAAGCACTTTCCTTCCGCTCCCCCGCATTAATTTTTTCTTTCTATTTGTTCTTATGAAGCTTCTGGCTTTTTTTTCACCTGCTCGCTGCCCCGGCCCGGTGCGGCTGTGGGGAGCAACGGAGGTATAAGAGAGGGAGACAGGGGACAGGCTAGTCTAAGGATAGAAGAATAGTAGGAAATAATAAACAAGATTAGAAAGTTAAAACTGAAAAGCTGAAAAGAAAAATTAGGGATAACCATAATAATCGTCATAATCATAATCGTCATAATAATAATAATAATAATAGTAATAATAATACCAACGGCCGAGGTGTTTTCGAGACGATATGGGGATTCCAATAGATTTGTACAAAGTTTCTGGGAGAAGGAGGTACTCCGACTGCCCCGGTTGGCTGCGGCTGAGGATGCTGAGAGAGATGCGCAGGGCAGGCGACCACACTGAGGCGGCTGCACTGCGTTTCCAGCCCTTGGGCTGGAAACTAGTGCTGGACGACTGCGCGCCCTTGGAAAGTGCACACTTTTTCGCCTGCAGAGACATGTGTTGGGTATCGATCACCGGGGCGCGGCTGACCGTCTGGGACCGGGGCACAAGAAGGGAGGCGGTGGGACTCGACCCCCTGAGGAGACCGTCTTGTGTGGACTGCAAGAAGGTCGGTGACTCGCTGTATGTTGCTCTGGGCACAGAGGTGGGCGTCCGGATAGTGCATTTTGACCGTGACGGCCGCCGCGAGCCCGAAGTCTGGCCTGCCGTGGCCCGCGGTAGGTGTCTGGCCGTGGACGTGACCATGGCCCCCAAGTACGCAGTGTGCCTCATGGAGAACGACGGTGTCCTCGTCGCCGGACAAGAAGGTGTTTTCCGCCTAAGTGGTCCGCCCGCCGCGGGCGAGCCTGCGGACATCCTGGTGCCCCGCCTGGCCGTGGGGACCCGCTACGGAGACCTTTTCGACGACTCCTGGCAAAGCGATGGTCACCTGCTCTCTCTAGAAGAGACGGTGCTCAGGGTCAAGTGCACGCCAGGGGGCGAGCTCGTGCAGACCAACATCAGGCTGGTCTCGGTGCACAGCGGCGAGCTGTGCACCATCACTCACGGCTCTCCCTGCTTCTGCTACGACGGGCACTACGTGTATGCCGTGGAGCAGCACCTCTACGGGACCTGCTTCACGGTCTACGAGTTCACGCCCAACGGCGAGTGGTGCAACGTGGGCTACTACGACGTGAGGGCGAATTTCGGGATAAGAAAAGTACTCGGCCTGAACGTCTCCAACACAAGGGTCGAGCTTCTGGCGGAGGGAAACGAGGTCTACGTGTTTTACATCCAGCCCGCCAACTACGACTAGGGGCGGGCAAGCTCCTCGCCAGTCGCATAAAAAGGTCAAGCAGATCCTTTTTTTTTTGACGGGGGAAGAAAGAGAAGAGACAAGAGAAAGAAAAAAATAAAGCACACGTGATATTGGGCGGCCGTGTTCGGTAGTGTCACGTGTGGTGGCTCCCTCGCCTCGTGCTCACTGACGCCTCTGCACAATGCCCCGTCGTCGAGTGGCTTGGTTGTGTCCTTCACCGGACTGTCTCCGGGGCTTGTCGCTCGTTTGCTAGCTCGCCCGTCCCTGATCTTCTCTTTTCGCACCCAACTGCACCCTGAAAATTTCCACCCCGGAACGGAGAAGCAAATGAAGGTGTGCAGCGCTGGTGTCTCGGGGCACTTACACTCCTCCCTTCGACGTCGCTTTGATCCTCTCTCTCTGCTCTCTCTACGTCGTTGCCTTCCTACCCCCCTTGGCTTCCTCTACCACTCTCTTCACCAGACGTGTGCACGCTTCTTCAAGTACACGCCGCTGCTACGCAGAATTATTTTTTCATCGCTCGGTCATTTGTTTGCAAACAAGAAGAGCACCCATCTCTACCCGACAATTGCGTAGGGACCGGTTTTCCTCTGTTTGGATTTGGCTATTACTTTGGTCCAGTGGCCGTTGATAGTTCCTGTTCGGCGTAGTCGCTCATTCATTAAGTTATTCGTGTGCGGTGCTCTTCCCGGGGTCTTTTCCTGTATATCTTTTGTCAAAAGTTGGAGTGCGATGGCCCAGTGTGGTTCAGCACTATTACACTATCATCGGTATTGCAACGCACATCATCCTGACGGCTCCCATCCAGCAAGCAAAGAGTAGGGGAACGACTCGAAGAGAGAGACTATAGTTCTTTTTTTCCTTTTTTTTTTTTTTCGTCAAAGCCCATTTACTCCATCGATGGAGAGCGTCAGTTCGAGTTCGGATTCGGCGGGCAGGAGGAGCAATGATTATCTAGCGATCCAAGCGGATGAATTGCCCAGGGCGTTGGCAGAAGATCAGAACAAGTTCATTCACTTGGACCCGGTACCGGACTTCAGGGACAAAGCGGAGATCAAGCCGTGGTTACAAAAGATCTTCTATCCGCAGGGCATAGAGATTGTCATCGAGAGGTCGGACAACATCAAAGTGATTTTCAAATGTAAGGCAGCAAAGAGAGGGAAGAACACCAAGCTGCAGCGGAACAACGAGATGGCGGTGAACGGGAGCAGTAGCAGTAACGCGAGCCCGGTGGCGGCGGCGGCCACCGCGGCGGCGTGCTCTGCGGCTAAGGCGGTTCAGAAGAAGAAAAGGTCTGTTTCAAGGTTCAACACATGTCCGTTTCGCATACGTGCGACGTTTTCGCTGAAGCGGAGGAAGTGGAACATCGTGGTGGTCAACAACTCGCACTCGCACGAGCTCAGGTTCAACCCGGACAGCGACGAGTACCGCAAGTTCAAGGAGAAGCTGCGGGCTGAGCAGGACTGGGGGGCCGTCAAGCAGTTCGACGAGTTAGAGTACAAGGCGCGGTCCAACCTGCCCATCGAGTCTTCAGTCATACCGTGCGAGTGTGGTCTCACCAGCGAGATCGAGAGTTTCAGCATAGTGCTGCCCAGCACGCGGCCCACGCAGAGCAGTACGGGTGCGTCTCCCGTGGTGAGTAAGCCCAAGAGTAAGAAGTGGCAACAGCAGCAGCAGCAGAGGCACCGGGACAAACTCATGAAGAACCCGTCCACTGAACACCTGTTCTCGGCGGGCTCCTCCTCCTCGCAAGGTTGCCCTATCGGGTTGATAGACCCGAGCGAGTTTGGGTCGTCACACTCTTCGCCGACTACTCTGGCCCTGGCGCCGGATGCGTTGGAGGAGTTCAACGAGATCGATTTCACAGATATTTTCAAACCACACACACATTCGCATTCCGCCCATTCGCAACCTTCTCTGCTGTCTCAAGACATGTTCCAGGCGCAACCGTTGCAGGGGGCCCATTCCAGCCCCCCGGCAATCACCGATACCACTAACGACACATTCAGCAGGCACGACCATTTCTCATCCCTGCTGTTTTCGCCGCTGGATGCGGCCAGCAACGACTTCATGAACCTCACGGAGGACCTACTGCTTTCACCACCGCAGATTTCTCAACACAGTCAACAGCGATCGTGGACGCTACCGCCTCATCGAAATATACAACAGCTGTCGCAACAGCAGCAGCAGCAGCCACAGCAGCAGCAGCAGCAGTTGCAGCAGAGCCAAGCCGAGCAGATCGATACGTTGGGCCGTTCACTCTCTCTGCACGAAGAGCAACCCATACTAGAGCACAATTTTAACGATCAAGACCTATTGGCACCGTCGAGGCTTGCCTCGCTGTGGCCACAGCAGGAGGAGGCCTCTGCGAGTCCTTTGCGCCGTGTGATCAACGCTTCGGACTCGCAGTCGCCCCGCAGCGACACGGACTACCCTGTTGACGACCTGCTGTGGAAGATGAACTTTGACAACGCATGACTCCTGTACTATCCTTATCTACGTACATATTACCATAAAAGATATATTTCAAAACCACCTAATCACAAACGTGCTACTATGCGAACTCCCTACGCTTGTTCTTCTGGTCACTGGTGAATATGTGGGAGCAGGCAAGGCATACAAAGAATAGGACCATCGACGTGTCCTTGCGTCTCTGCTGCGACTGGAAGAAGACGTTTTCTCGCGAATGGCACTTGGGGCACTCTCTGTCAGATCTCGGCAGTGTCGGGTCTGAGCCAATGTCTTGCACAACTCCGGCGGTCTCACCGATGTTGGTGATCAGTTCGTGCCTGTACACAAGTGGATTTCCCGCCTCTTCTACGTACGAGCACGTCCGGCACTCAAACAGCAGCCGCTGGTTCTCATTATCCTCACGAGGGTAGAGCATGTTATTGCAATCTCTGCAGAACCTAAATGTAGTCATGTTTGACCCCGAGCTCTTGTGTCGACGATTAGATGCCAAAGGTGCTTCGAGTTTGGTCAACTTTGACCTTTAAATTTCAGGACCCACGCATACGTGTGTCTTTTTTTTTTTCAGCTGCTGGTGAAAATTTTCCAATTCGATTTTAGAGACGAATCTGGCATCCATAGAGTTATAAACCATATTAAAAGCCCACAGTGGGAAGAAACTGATCACTTAAGAGCTCTCAGAGATGTTGCGTCTGGTCGCTAGAAGGTCTGTTGTTGCCACCCCCAAAGTTCTAAGGGCTACTCCTATCCTTGCATCCCGTTTCAACTCCACCGAGGCCGCACAACAGGAGTCCCAACCGGTTGATCCAAAGATTGCCAGCATTGTAAACGAGATATCTAAGCTGACACTGCTGGAGACCTCCACCTTGATCAATGAGCTCAAGACCCAACTGAAGATTCCTGACATCGCTCTGCCCGCCGCTGGCGCCGCGACTGCTCCAGCTGCTGGTGGTGCCCCATCTGCCGAGGAGGAAGCTCAAGAGGAGAAACCCGAAGAGAAGACCATCTTTGCGGTGAAATTGGAGTCGTTCGAAGCCAAGTCCAAGCCCAAAATCATCAAGGAGATCAAGGGCATGCTGGGTCTGTCCCTTGTGGAAGCCAAGAAATTCGCCGAAGCTGCACCAAAGGTGTTGAAGGATAACGTGGCCAAGGATGACGCTGAAAAGATTAAGAGCACGCTGGAGGCGCTGGGTGCCAAAGTCACTCTGGAGTAAGCACGCATGCTCGTGCGTGTCCTGTACATAGAAAGAAAGAAAGAAAAAAAAAAAGAATCGCCCTCCCCTTCCCCTTACAAAACAAGTGCATGGAGAATATGTACCAGCATACACTTTAATACATATTTGTTAATATATGCACTTTCGAAGATCTTTTACCGCCGGCCCCCACCCCTTGATGGATTGTTCAGAAATCGCCGAAATATTGCCCGTACGGGTCCTCACCTTGAACCCCATAGTCTAAGTGCTCCTCTGGATACATCTCGAACAAAGAGGTGTCACCAACACCAGGAACCACGGGTGGCTCATACGGCGTCTCGATATCCTTGGCCAACAACTTTTCCCAAACGACTTCACCGAACCAAGGGTGCGATTTGATGTCCTGGGAGCCACTCTGCAAATTACCCAACCGTCTCGTTAAATCGGCCGTAATCAGTTTGCTCAAGAGATCCACGGCATCCGGGTGGAAGAAAGGTGGGTAAGTCACTTTGCCCTGCAAAATCTTTTCGTATGTCTTCATCGCGGTAGTGTCGTAAAACGGTGTATAACCGGCAAGCATCTCAAAGATGAGCACGCCCAGGGACCACCAATCGACAGATTTGTTGTAAGGCTTTGTGGTGATCACCTCTGGGGCAATGTAGTCAGGGGTACCACACAGCGTCCAAGTGACGGTGACCACTTCTTTGGCAAACCCGAAATCTGTAATTTTTATATGGCCGTTCCTGTCCAGTAAGATGTTTTCCGGCTTCAAATCACGATAGATGATGTTGTGGGAATGCAGATAGTCCAATGCCAAGGTAACCTCTGCTGCGTAGAATTTGGCCACTGGGTTGGGGAACCTGTGTGACTTCCGCAACAGTGAGAACAGTTCACCACCTTCGATGTAGTCGATCACCATGAAAATATTTCTAGCGTCTTGGAAAGTGCCCCACATCCTGATGATGAAGGGGTGTTCCACCAATCTCAGCATGCGCCTCTCATCGTTGGTGTGTTCTATTTGCTTCATCTTGACGACTTGCTGCTTCTTGAGCACTTTCATGGCGTAATAACGCCCATTGTGCACGGATCTGACCAAGTGGACCCTGCCAAACGAACCGGTACCCAGCGTTCTCAGGATTTGGAAGTCAGTTAAACTGTATTTGCCCTTAGAGATCCCTGATCTTTGGGGGAGCAGAGACTTCTGATTGCTTATATAAGTCGACATAACCTGCGATTGCGATTGGTCATTGGGGTTGGGGGTATGTGGGTAACGCGGATAGGCGTACTCCATCGCAAAACAAGCTAACAACTATTAAAATTGGGAACAATCCATAACACTGCTCTTTCTCCCAAGACAACGCCCTTGTCTTGTCCACTCAAGTTACCTTCCCCTGAGGTCCCTTCTTACCACTACAAGGACAAAGTAGCATTTTTATCACTCGCAACGACTAGAGTAAATAAGTAGGTAGTAGTAATAATGAGTTTAAGAGTAGTATTAATTAGTAGAAGATGCTTATACATGCTTTGGACGTCCTATCCACGCTCCTACTATAGCCATATGTCCTCGCCCCTCGGTTTGTCTTGCTTTGCCTGAGCCGGCTGCGTCTGTGGTGGGTAGTGTGTCATTCTTGGTGGTAACTGCTGTTGTTGAGGTTGGTACTGGGATTCCTTCTGCTGCTGTTGCAGTAGTGGTTCTGGTACTGGGGCTGCAGCCGCCGTATCCGCCGCCGCTGACGTTTCGACATCGCCGGTTCTAACTCCGGCTCCGGCGGCCGCCCCCACGGCCTGTGGTGGTGCCGGAGCCTGTGCGGCGATATGCTGATTTTTCAGGGACTCCATGCCCTTGTCGATGGCATTCAGCAGTTCCTCCGGTAGCAGTGCAGCAGCATTGCTGTTTTGAATCGATTGTTGTTTAATCTCTTCTGGGGTTGGGTGATGTTTATCCTCGTTTTTGCAATAGTGGAAATGGGTAGCAAATTTCTTCATGGCCAGCAATTTGACCTTGTTAAAGGAGTCGCCCTTGCCGCTATTATTGTTGTTGTTGTTGCTATTGCTGTTGTTGCTGTTGTTGTCGTCCTGAGGCGCATCCAGCAGCAGGTCCCGTTGCTTCTCCACCATGGCTTTCGTATATCTCAGCATGGTCCAGTCGAAAAGGTGGTCGTTGTGGTACTCCAACTTGATGCTTAGGTCCTTGAAAAGACGCGCCAAGTACAGGTAATCCGGTCTTTCGTCGAACTTCAAATTCCGGCAGTATAACATGTACTCTGCGAATTCTTGCGGTAAACCTGCGCATAGCGTCTCCACGCTCGTGCACAACTTCTTCTCCAAAATGCGGTCGTATTTTTGCTTCTTGGTAGTCGCCTTGAGTCCCTGCCAAGGAAGCGAACCCTTGCAGAAATAGATTAAAACATACCCAAGAGACTCCAAATCGTCTCTCCTGCTCTGCTCGATACCCAAATGTGTATTCACACTTGCATATCTCGCCGTACCGGTCAAAGATTTGTTCTCCCTGTACGGGATATGCCGATGCGTGTTGAAATCCCTGTATTTCTTCGAAAGACCGAAATCGATGACGTGCACCGTGGACCCACGTCTTCCAACCCCCATCAAGAAATTGTCTGGCTTAATGTCTCTGTGGATAAAGGACCTGCCATGGATGTACTGGATGCGACAGATCATCTGTAACGCCAGCATGATCACCGTCTTGAAAGTAAACTTGCGGTGGCAGTAGTTGAACAGGTCCTCCAGGGACGGCCCCAAAAGGTCGATCACCATCGCGTTGTATTCTCCTTCACGCCCAAACCAGCGTATGAACGGGATCCCCACACCACCACTCAGGTACTTGTAAACCCGCGACTCGTAGTCCAGTTGAGGATGTCTCGACCTGACTGATTCCAGCTTAATCGCCACTTCTTCCCCACTAATCAAATTTGTCCCATGATAGATGTCACCAAACGAGCCACTACCGATCTTTCTTCCAATGCGGAACTTCCTCCCAACTCTCAAATCCATGCTCTTAGGTGTAACTGTGGGCCTCTCCGGAATGGTTGAACCTGGTCCAACGCAACGCAATGCAATGCTTTCACTTGTACCTCGCAAACATTTGTTGAACTGTGATTGTAATAAAATTGTGTAAGACCAGAAAGGTCCTTGTAGCGTTACCCTAAGCAAAGCCGATTTTGCAGAGGAGAAAAGAAAAATTTTTGTGGTGGCGCGCCGTTGCCCGTAAGTGCATTTAACTTTGAGATGCGGAAGCGCATACGGGAGTTCGCGTCAGTGTGTCGCGATGACAGCGGTTATACGAGTATGTGGTTGTGAGCATCGTGAACACATTTGGCGTACGTAGATGTAGAATTGGTTTGGTTTGGTTTTTTGGAAGAAAAAAATAGGTATCCTTTGGATGCAGGCGCTTCTGGCTGCCGCTTAGGTCTTTTCAATGATTCTTTATCGTTACAGCGCTACATAAAAAGATATAAAATAAAAGTCTATGCATTAACACACAGCATCCCAGCTGAATGAGGTGCCATTAGGCCTGTCTCGGATAGAGAGGAAATGCGTCTCTTGGAAACACTTTTCCTCCGCCTCGCGCACTTGGAGCTTGCTCTTGTAGATCCCTGTGGACTCAAACTAGTGTTCTCTCTTTGAAGCGTGTCAATAATACTTTTCAAATGACGCGACTCGTCAAAGTGTCTTTCTCCCGCCTTTTCCATACTGAGGACAATTTGCCTCAACTCAAAATTACTTGAGACTAGTTCACCCTTTTCCATAGTAGCTTTTTCAAGTTTCTCTCCTAGAACCTTATTGGTACATTTGAGTTCCAAATTGGCCGAAGCCAGTTCAACATTTTCTTTTTGAAAATTGCAGTTTGCCCTTAACTGCTCCGAGGCATTTGCCAGTTTTTTGTTCAGCTCGTCGTTGACCCACTCTAAATCAACATTGTGCCCAATCATTTCATCGACGACTTCCAACTGCACCGATGCTTTGGCCAATTTTATGGACAAATCTCGTTGGGTAGAGATTAGCTCAGCATTGGCAGAGGCTAGTTCTTCCCTTTCCCTTTTAGCAACTTCTAGAACCTTGTGCAGCCGATCCACTTCTCTAAAGTGCACTTGATCTCTGAGTTTGGCAGCGGTCTCAAAATCAAAGTCCTTCTTCGCAAATGCCTCTGTCATTCCCATGCAGAACCTTTGTAATGACACAAAATTATCCTCTTGCGTTATTCCATCAATTGAAACGTTGCACATCGTGAGGCACTCACCAATTACTGACAGAATGTCTTGCGAAGTGGTTGTAAGTCTGTCCCAGAATTCCTTAGCGGCAATCAGAGCGAAATCTTCAAGGCCACCGCGTTCAAGAGCCTCTTGCGTTCGCCAAAAATCCTTGCAAGCGCCAAGTGCCATGTCATCGAGCCCAGGGGAAAAAAGGGTTTGAGTTTTCCAAAGTTCTTTAAGGGTAATGCAGGCAGAATTTTTGTTTCCTCCCTTTATTGGCGTGGCCTGGAAAGTCCAAAAATCTCTGGATGCCAGCAAGGCAGAATCATCAAGTCCATCGGACATAGCCACATTTTGAGCTTGCCAAAATTCTTTGGAGGCTAATAAGTCAGCTTCTTCGGGGTTGCTGTTGCACAATATAGGTGCCTGACTCTTCAAGGACTCGAGTGCAGCAAGCAAGTCCGAATCCTCAATTACTTCAGTGGTGCCAACCCTTTGGGTTTTGTCCGCGATGGTGTGTGCTAAAACTTCTTGTGTACCCCAGAATTCATTTGCCCTATTCAAAGTAGAATCTTCAGGCCCATCAGAGCAAACGCCTGCTCTATGGTGTTCAGTGGCGACAGTAATGGCTCTATTCACGGGAACAAAAGAATTGTTCAACTTGTTGTTGTCCTCTTTAGATGCAGTAAGCCAGCAGTTGACTGCAAAATCTAGGGGGCCAGCTAACTTCCACTCCCCGTTAGACCATCGATCGATAGTGGAGTCTAGAACAGAGGATAGAATGTACGTAGTAGGTCTCATGCTAAGCTAAAATATGGATAGCCAAATTCAATTAGTATGAGCAATTGAATAATTTGCGTTTGGAAGGATGAAATCTTTTTGCCTCTATTGAACTACGATTATATAAAGGAACAAAAGCATCGAAAAGTGAGCCAATACTATCGCTTGAAATCATTTTTATAGTTTAGTGCCCACTTTAGACCTCAGGACACAAAGAATATTAAAAAAGCTTGGGGAAAGTCTTGAGAGAAACTTTATAGTTGTTGTTGTTTTAATGGGGATTTTATATCTCATTTTCACGACTTACTGACACAAAGGACATACTATGGCAAGGAAAGGGCGGATGAGAAGGCATCAAGGCAAGATATGTAAACTTTTTAATCGACCTTAATAACTCCCTTTTCAGAGCTTGCTGAAAATGTAATATTTTTCGTACGAATGCTTCTGTTGTTCCTCGCTCATTCAAGAATTCCGGTCCTACTTTGCAAAAGTTTGGTTCTTTTTGAATCTTTAGATAAATAGTCAAGCTTCACACTTTCAAAGTTCCCGATTTTATCGATAAACTCAGTAAAAGGAACCTAACAAATCGACTAGGCTGATTTTTTTTTCTTATATTAATTTTCCCGCTTTAAAGAAATGTGTCAAGAATAATGTTAATTATTTTGTAAGTAAACAAGAAACTGAAGCGACCTCTGATACTTGCAGCTTCAGACCCTCTTTTAATAACGTAATGACAAAAGAGCTAATACTGTAATTAATTTATAAAGGCTTCCGATTCGTCATTGGGCAACAAGGCAATAAATACTTTTATTTCGTTAACCGTTCCATGCATCGAAACGTAAATCATGATTTTCCTTCCAAGTTAAAAGCCCCTGAACACTATGCAATTTCGAAGCTCAGTGAGAGGAAACTAATGCGACCTAATTGAGACGATGGAGAGAGTCTCGTAGTCCATTAGACAACTGAGTCCATAGGTTATTCCGATTCCACGTGACTCTTTTTTTTTCGCTTTGGCATATCTCGAGAAACATAACTTGGCATCGCTCCAGGCTCAATATGTCAGCAACCATTCCCCCTTCCTTAACCACTGAGCATCCCATGTCGGCCATCAGGAATGCCAGTACGTTCTTCGGCTTTGAGACCCTCAATCGAGTGTCTTTTTTGAGAGAAGACTTGGAATTCATCAAAAGCACGCTAACTCACGAATCCACCACATTTATTCCCTTTGTGCGTGGTCAAGCCATATCATCAAATGGTTCCCTATGCAAAATAAAATTGAATGACTCTCCCGCACTTTTGCAACCTTTAATACGTAAATTGCTGCCCATCATCAACACGCTAGAGGGTCGCGTCCATAATTCAGGTGTGAATTTGACGTTTCTCGGTCTTAAACAAGGTGAAGATGCCAAAGATGGTGTATTTATGTACCGTTCACAGTATAAGGGAACTCCCTATTATGGTATTGATTTCTATGCGAGCGGAGAGACTGTGGTGAAACCTCAAGATATTGCTTCCTTGGACAAAATGACCCTGCTGGACCGCCAAGCGGTCTTCGAGATGAGTAATGAGGAGGCCTCTCTTTATTCTCATGCTAAGATGTATTTGGATTGGTTGAGCAAGTATCATTTTTGTCCTGGATGTGGCTCCCCCATATACGCAGTTGATGCCGGCACCAAATTGAAATGCTCGAACCTAAACAACCATGTGAACTGTGAAGTGAGAGACGCCAAAGTCACCAACGTTTGCTTCCCCCGCACTGACCCGGTTGTCATTGTTGCCATAACCTCGAGAGACTTTAGCAAAATCTGCCTTGCCAGATCTAAACGCAAATATAGTGACATCGTCATGTACAGTACCATTGCAGGTTTCATGGAGCCCGCCGAGACTGTGGAAAATGCCTGTAGCAGAGAGATTTGGGAAGAGACGGGCATTCGCTGCAACGACATAGCCATGGTCACGACCCAGCCCTGGCCCTACCCCGTTAACCTCATGATCGGTTGTCTGGGCATCGTGGACGCCAATGGCGTCAATGAGGTGATCACGCTGACACATGACGAGGAACTTCTGGACGCTCAATGGTTCTCCACAGAAGATGTGGGCAAAGCGGTTGACGACTACAATGGCGAAGGCATGGTGCATTTCAAGGATTCCATCAGACTGCCTGGCTCTACGGCTGTGGCGTTCCACTTGATCAAACACGTGTATGACAAGTACAAGAGGCGCCAGGGTTCCCTATGAACTTGTTAGCGATTAAACTTTTATAAGCGATGATCCCGTGGCTTTTATATCCTATAAAGGATCACCTTTGCTGTAATTGCCAAAGTGCGCAATATATATATAACCAGGGATATAAAAAAAGAGAATATCGGACCCACTCGTTCTCTCGCAATCAATCAGGACGAATCGCTGAAAATATGGTTCTAGTGGCGGGTCATAGAGCCTTCAAAGGCCAGTACATTGAGAATACCATGGTGGCTTTCGACAGGGCTTACGAGGCTAAGGTAGATATTGTCGAGACAGATTTACAGATGACGAGCGACGGGGTGGTGGTAGTCAACCACGATGTAGATACTGAAAGAATATGGGATCAGAACTTGTTGATTGCGAACCACACATTTGAAGAAGTTAGCGAACTGAGATGCAAAGATGACAACTCGCTTAAGATGCCCACTCTGGTCGAGGTCTTGGAGTGGATAGTGGACCATCCCGGCGTGAAAGTGATGCTGGATATCAAGTTCACCAACGAGAAGATCGTTCTGCCAAAGGCTTATGCTTCTATGCTCAGTGTCAAAAATGATATACGTTTTTGGCAAGAGCACATCATATGGGGGTTATGGCAGTTGGACTGGTTTGAATACGGCGTGGAAACGGGTGCCATTAAAGATTTCGAAGTGTTTGTCATTGCACTTTCGCTGGACATTGTTGAACAGTTTATTAAATACTCCTTGGAGCTCAACAATTCTCATTTCAAGCTTTCTGGGATCAGTATCCATTTTGTTGCGTCTTGGACCCAAAGATTTAGGCAACAAATGGCCCCAATTCTTAAGGAAAATGACATCAAAGTGTTTCTGTGGACCGTCAACAAGGGTATCGATTTCAAGTATATCGGTGGCTTGCCCATTGACGGAGTGGTGACAGATGATCCAGTCGTAGCCCGCCAACTCTGCAAGGAGTACTCTACCATAAAGGAATTTGTGCCACCTGACTGGAAGAGTCTTAATGGTTT
The DNA here is from genome assembly GCA_003705955.2 of Zygosaccharomyces kombuchaensis. Lineage (NCBI taxonomy): Eukaryota > Fungi > Ascomycota > Saccharomycetes > Saccharomycetales > Saccharomycetaceae > Zygosaccharomyces > Zygosaccharomyces kombuchaensis. The sequence goes on from PPJZ02000094.1 coordinate 23,051, forward strand.
CAGATTCTACGGATTCCTCGCAGCATACCATATCATCTGCGCGCTACTGTTTACACCCTGGGCACACGTCAAATTAGGGCCTTACACACCCGCCTACTTGGTATTCTGCTTGCTTAAATCCATCCACTTCTTGTGAAAACCTGAGAGCGGTCCTTAGAAGCACTCCTGCCATTCTATACGTCCTTATAAAGATCTTCTATAGGCAGCTCATCGTCTTTCATGTGACTTTTTTTTTCAACTCTTCTGACGCCTTTTAAAGTTAAGCCAACTTTAACCTCGCTTTAACTAGGAAGTGCTTCAAAGATTTTGAGTTTCCTCAAGGAACAAAGACAAAGATTGGTCTTGCATCACCTGGAGCCATTTATTTGGGTAGCTTTGAAGCTTTTTTCTATCTTTTCTATTCTTTCTCTTCATTTCCTTTGGTTGAACCTAGGCAATAGCGACAGCGGGCTGCTCACTGAAATAACATTCAACTGTTTCCCTTGCTGGAGCAAAACGTTTGGCATATATGACTGATACTGACGTGGAAATTAAAGGCATCAAACAAGGGATCCAAGATCAATTCTCTGACGGCATTAGTCTGTCAGAAAAGCGAGCCTCTAGCGAAACTGGATGGAAAGAGCTTCTATCTTTTGTCAAGAACCGTCCACCCCAATACAACCAAATCAATCCAGCCACCAAGGAGAGGTTTTTCAACTCGAACACTCATATCATTGAGAATCCCCTCGAGACGTCTGCCTCGTTGCAATACAGGGTTTGTAAAAGTTGTGGGAAACCATTGGCATTGAACGCGATCATGGACCATTTGGAAAATCATTGCAAGGGTGATACGTCTTCTAACTTGAATAACAAGGAAATGTCAGGTGAAGATACTGAGTCTGCCGCTTCTCCAAGGAAACAGAATGACGATAAAAAGAGACATTTGGTGGAGGAGGATTCTCCCTCGTCGGAACAAGACAGTAAAAGGTCTAAAGAAGGAAGTACCACTCCCCAAGCTACACCTTTGAGAAAGCAGAGAAAGGTCAAGCAAAGGAACCCTACAGAAAAGCATTTGATCGATTTTGACAAGCAGTGTGGTGTGGAGTTGCCTGAAGGCGGGTACTGTGCTCGCTCCCTCACTTGCAAATCTCATTCCATGGGAGCCAAGAGATCAGTCCACGGTCGTACACAGCCCTTTGACGTTTTATTGGCGGCTTACCATAAACAACACCAGACCAAGATTGGTGCAGCAGCTGAAAAGAGGGCCAAGCAGCAAGAGATTCAAAAGCATCAAAAGCAGGTCCAAAAGGAGCATAAAAAGCAATCGCAACAGCACAAGCAGGGCCAGCGTGGAAAGAACAAGGGCAGTCTGTCAGCCGGTAGCTCTGGTGGGAATGCTAAATCGGGGAGTTCCTCTGGCTCGGGCAAGCATGCAGCAAATGATGTCAATACCAACTCTAGTATGGTTTTAACGCCTGAAGAAGAGACGACGCAGGTGCTAAATGGTGTCTCCAGGTCATTCCCTTTGCCCTTAGAATCCAACGTACTTTCATCTGTGAAGCGAAGAACAAAATACTTCAGGATGAGAGAAATGTTTGCCTCAGCCTTTTCTGTGAGGCCAGGTTACACTACACCGGGTTATGGTGCTATCCATTCTCGTGTTGGTTGCGTGGACCTTGATAGAACTACAGATTATAAGTTCCGTATTCGCACGCCACAACCCGTTAACCAGACTCCACCTCAAAGCATGACGCCTCAGCAGCTTTATAAAGTGCAGCAGAATAAAATGCTTCAAGCGCAGATGATTAACGTGCATCATGGTAATCCAAACGTGCACAGCCAACAAGAGGCAGAGAAAAGGCAACAGCAACAGCAAGCGCAAGCGAAAATTCAACAACAATACGAAACATCAGGAGCGGTTCAACAGCCTGCTAAGAACATCCACAGACCTGTACAGCAGCAAAATCTGCAAGGTCAGGGGCTCACCCCACAAGAAATACAATTACAACACCAGAAACTGCGACAACAGCAACTTCAACAACAGCGGTTTGAAGCAGCTGCTTTCCATCTTGCGAATGCTACCAAACTTATGCAAAATTCTAACGGTGAAGTTCAGGAGTCTTCAACCAATTACGTAACGAATTCTTCATCCGCGGCTAATACGCCATCTTCAAATCAATCGATGGGAGGTTCAGTAGGCGGCAAAGTAAACGTCGGTATTAGGAATTCTATGAATGGTGGAAGAGTGAATTAATTTTTTAGAGTTTTTAAATATATTATTTGTGTTTTATCTTTTCTAGTGTATTAATTTTAAGGCATATATTTGGGTAACTTCTGGGATGGGAAAAATTCGCTTGCGAAAAAGCCGAGATTTCAAGTATATTCCATTTTTATAATTACCATAGTTATTTATATAACCAGAATGGATTATCAAATGAGAGGTTATTCGAGGAAGGGCTATTTCTGTAGGAAGCTGGATTACATAAGTGCTTGTTTCAAATTGAATACCTTCACCAGATTTTAGCTTCATTGCAGAAACCTTGTGAAGATAAGTGTTATCCAAAAAAGAACAAGAATGGAACGGAAGTATAAGCCGGTAACTGCTGCCATCACAATGTATGGCCATATTTGGCCTTCGAACACGTACTGGAAACCAAGCTGGAGCAAAATGAAAAGAATACCTGCTGGGAGCAGTTCCCATGTGTAGGATTGCCTTTCAGCGTAAATGATTTTGTCAATATTTCTTTCAAAACTTAGTGTCATTGCGGTACGCGAGTAATACTTTTCAACTCGCCGTGATCCATTTTTTTGGAAACTTACCTGCCCCTTCTCTGAGACAGATCTGAACTCTTCAATAGCTTCGGCCCAGTTTTGGGGGATAGGTTTTTCAAGCCATCCAGTGGCCTCATTCTCATTGGCACCAGAAATTAAGGGTTCCACTGTTTCAAGCGGACCTCCCGTATTCACAGCCAGGACAGGCTTTCCGTGCTTCATAGCTTCCAATGGAACTATCCCAAAGTGTTCGAAGGAAGGGGTGTATAATAGGAGTTCCATCTTGCTCAACAGAAGCTCCTTTAGAGATGAGGAAATGGACGTTAAGAAGATCACTTTGCAGTCCAAAGCATTGCAAGTTTTCAAATCTTTGTTCTTTCCAAATTCTGGATAGAAAATTGTGACAGAAGGTAACTTGAGCTTATTGCAAACATTTTCTAACTCCTGCAAATAGGCCACATTTTCAGAGATTCGCTCATCATAGCCTCCACAAATGATCAATTTAGAATCTTTTTCATTGCGTTCACTCGACAGGGCAAACGCCTCCAATGCCAATAAAATGTTCTTCTTCCTTTCAAATCTGTTGATACTCAAGTAAAATCTCTCCTGAGGGCGTAATAAATTAGCCAAAATCTCTTGATCAACATCATCGATAGTCTGAGTCGATAAATCCACGCAAGGATAGATCACATCTGGAACTCCTTTTAGGAACTTGAAAGTTTTGTGATAAATGGTTTTTGTAAAGTTGGAATTTACTACCACACAATCGGCTACGCTCATGGTGAATTGTTCAATGATATCAAAAGGCACTCTGTAAATTCTTTTGATCAGACTGGTTCTCTGGGCCAATAACTGATCAGGGAAATGACAGTAAAACATCAATTTCGCCTGGCTTACCATATGCAACAACGGCATACATGTAGAAAGCTGGTCGATAATGTACAGATCATGATTATTGGCCTTCCCGCCCAAATATAAGCTCAATACCAGGTAAAGTTGTCTGAAATTTGCAAACACGATGTAGAATTTATTCAAGAAATTGGTGGGTAACTCATCACCAAATACTTCTACTTTCAAAATACCATTTTTCACTTCCTCAAAACAATGACTCTTATCACAATGACTGGTATATATGACCACTTGGTGTCCTTGTTCTTGTAATCCAATTGCAGCATCAACTACCAGCCTTTCGGCACCTCCTATACCTAAATCAGGATGAACGAAGGCAATCTTGAGCTTTCTTTCGCTGTCAGACACTTCTGGCATAGTGCTAATTCTTAATTGACGTTGTCTTCTTTTGTTTGTTAGCCATTTAGATGTGATTATATTTCTTTCATCCTGAATAGAATGCGATGACTCCCCGCGAAACTAGATAAAAGTTCGTCTTCAATTCAGTGACAAATTTCCCACATGAAGAGCTTCACGAAGGTTTTAGGTATCACAAAACCTGGTTTACGGTTCCAATCGTCGAATAGTGATGACAGCCACCTTATGAGAAGATTGCAAGATCTCAAGGACCAAAGTACGGTAGATGAGAAGGATCCTTTAGTCAGATTGTCACATTTTAACGAAACGGATTGGACCACTGGAGAAGATAAATTAAATGCAGACAAAGTATTGGAAATTATTGATGCTCAGAAGGAGGTTTCGAGGGTAGATCAGACTGCCTCATTGCTCAATGATTCGGAAAAGGGCAGTGAAAAGGAATTGCAAGCTCAAAAGGAGGCATTCCAGTATATTAACAGAATGCCAGGCGCCACTTTCCAAGATAAACTAGAAACAGCGCAGAACAGAGCTAATAAGTATAAACTGAGACAGGAGAAGATAAAGGAGGCTAAGAACAAAGCGGAACAATACCACTTTAGAGAACTTTACTCTGAAAGGTTCACACCAGTTGGATCATTTGAAAAATTGGAATCTTTAGCAGATCGGAGGATCAAGGAAAGCATGAAACAGGGAGGATTTAAAGATGTAGAAAAAGTAAGGGGTAAACCTACTGAATTGCCCAAACCTAACCCACACTTGAGTACAACCGAACAATATTTGAACAATATTCTCGTGAAGCAAAATATAGCACCCCCTTGGATTGCAAACCAGTCAAAAGTAAGCCAAGATGTACTTCAGTTTAGAAATGATCTTCTTTGTGGTTTCGAGAAAGAATTGGGATCTTTTTTAACCAAATTTAAGCTGGTAAATGCTTCCAGCGACTTGAATTCAGTGCACCTATCTATTGCAAATAGCTATGGAAGTGTGAAGGGATTCGTGAGGTTTCGTTTTGGCAATTGGAAAAAGTCTCAAAAAGCCTCTGCCGAAAACCGGATAGGCACGATTAACAGTGCCTTAAGGACCTATAATTTACAAGCGCCATTGCTGACTCAAAAGCTGTATTTGGCGCCCGAAAGAGAATTCCAAAGAGTTTGGGACAATTTCAAGCTTGACCAGTTAATTGACAACCAAATACAGAACTTGAAGAACAAGCAAAATGTGGAAAAGCAAAACATACGAACAAGATCTCCATCATTTAGTGCATTTTTTAAACTTTGGTAGGTATAAGACATTCTATGAGAGCAAGAGTTCTAATTATTTCCATTCTACCCCAATCAAACCGTCTTTTTGTGTTTTATTAGAACTCTTTATAAATAAACCTGAATAAATATTTATCAGCCATTAAGCAATTTCAAAGCTGGCTGCCGTTTCTTCAAGCGAGGAAACAAGTTTGGATTGCTCGATGGACTGGGCGGAATCCGTTGGTGAAGGTTCCGCATCTTTGGGCGGTTTTTTCTTGCCCTTCCTATAAAACCTGGTGTCTCCAGGAGCAAACCCACCATTTCCGAAAAGCGCCCATTCCGGTGTTTTGGCGATATAGTCTAATGGCGTGAAATCTTTGCCACTGGCCAACAACTCGAAAAACTTGGCAAAATCTATGTGAGTGTGCCATTCATCATTGATCTTAAATTTTGTATTGGCAATTAAGACACAATTTGAATGAGCGTGCTCCGCCGAAATATCGTAGCCCAAACCACGTCTCTGCAATTCGGCAGCAAAATTCTTGACGAAAGTTTTGACCTCTTCGTAAAATGGAATATTTTGCATCGTCAGCGGATTACCATTACCATCCGAAGAACCAGAAAAAGTTGCTCCCTTCACTTCAATGAAGCAAGGGTTACCTCTCTGTACGAGGTCCGCATATGACATGATTTCAGCCATGTTGAACCCTTTGACCAAAGTGAGCCTGTAAACAGTTCTTTGGTGTGATTGGGTAGTGTTTAATATATCCAAACACTGGATCAACCTTTCCCAGAAGTCTTTGTAAAGCGGTCTATCAACCTTTTTCAGTTCACTCTTTGTGGATGCATCGATGGATACATATAGTTGCGTAACTCTGCAAACGTTTGCAAGGGCCTCAGGATGCTGGGCATTGCAGACCAAAAAACTGGAAATACCCTTCTCGTGTAAAAGCCCAATGAACCTGTTGATGTGCGGGTACATTATAGGTTCTCCCACCAGAGAAAGTGCACAATGGCGCACTTGAAAGGCCTTGGAAAAACGTTCTGCGACGACCCCTGGAACGCCCCTCATTTGCTTGATCTTGGAGTAATGACTCTGTAATGCATTTTCCAAAATGTAGTCTGGTTCGTCAACTTCCCACCTCCAATTTTTGGACACTGGGTTGGAGCCATGTCTCCAACAGAATACACATTTGGAAGAACAAGCTAAGGATGGCGTTAATTCCATGCATCTACTCGATACAATATTGAATAGTGAATGTTTGTAACAGGATCCTCTACCTCTCAAATCGCTTTTGGTCCACCTGCAAATTTTCACACCAGAATGGGAACCAACGATGGAATAACCCTGCTTGGTCAAAGTCTTGTAAGTTGGGCTATCTCTGGCCACCATCTGCTTGATTTCGCCGGAATTGCTGCCTTCAGCATTCCCAATGTCTTCTAAATCAACCATCTCACCGTTTTCAGCTCCGTCGTTTTCCACAGACTCGTCGTATTCGTATAGGATTGGTTCATCATCCTTCAAGGTTTCACAAAATAAATCAATCCATTCATTGATCTTGGCTTCGCCACCAACTTTCGTGCAAACCTCTCCAACGGGGAAAACCCTTCTACCACCTAAGCGAGCTATCCAATGGTCTGTTTTCTTGGCCTGATAACAAAATTTTTCAGGCCATGATTCAGAATCACCAATACCCAAGATGGAATAACCAACCAATTTTCTTAAGGGGTACTTGTCAACTCTGAAATCATTGAAATTCTCTTCCAAAGTTTGAAGAAAGAAATCTAGCGGACAGTCTGTGTCGTAAGAGGGCAAAACCATCAAATACAAGGCATTATCGCAAGGCACATCTAGGAAATAATCATCATGATCTGCTACCTCGTCCAAATTCACTAAGATGGGCCTATGCCTCAATTCCTTCATGCTGCATAATTTGGCCATAACTTTAGTTGCATACCTCTCAGCGGCACCTTGCAAAGTGCAGTAAAACACATACACCTGGGAGTTAAGCAGAATTTCATTGGAAACTGTCATTGCACTTTTTATAAGATCAGCCTTTTTAGATGCTGCACTTTTCTTGAAAGGCATAGTTTTGGAGAAAACTTTGGGCTGCTTGGAACCCTTCTTCTTTTGAGGCTTAAACGCCTGAGTAAAGTCTACAGCGACCGAATAAGAGCCCACGTCTGATTCCTGCCTCTCTGGTTCCTTTATCTCAGTTTGTTTTATCTCTTTTTTCTTAGATGCACACCGGCATGCATGGCCACTGCCGCCGCTGCCTGCCTTTGAGGAACAACAATTAGCGCCACCTTTGCCGCCGCAGCAAGTATGCTTTTTCACTTTTCCCTCCTTTTTCTCACTTACTTCAACGGTGACCTCGGGCCTCTCTTGGACTAAATTGTTTGATTCCTTATGCAATATCACATATGTCACAATAATGGCTAGCGCTATGGTGAGTCTACCACCTAGCCATAGATAAGCCGCAGTAAGTAATGTTGTCACTACAGCAGTGGCAGCATTTAATCTCATTACCGACAAGTGAGGAACTGACGACAAATATTATAAATAATATTGCACTACAAAATCTTATTATAATGTAGATGTCTTTTATTCGATGACCTCGAAAGTACATTGAAAAAAAATGAAAAAAAAAAGATATTACCCCATTACACGTGACGAATGTGGCAGACCAATAAGAGTGTAGATAGTTCGTAATATTCAGCTATTGCAAATTATTCCTCACAAGAATAGTCTCATTCGATGAAGATGATCTAGTAAACGAATTGGCCAGTACAAACTTATAAGCGGCTTTGAGTTCGCTTAAAGAAACTTTGGCCTTGTCCTGCGGGAAAAGATGCGAGTAAAGCGCTTCAGCGTCTGGAGAAAATTCCACGCTGGGTGATGAGCCCTGCATGAAAGTGTCAAACTGTTCGGCGGCCCACCGATGTTTCGAATTGAATGATTTGTATTTGGTCTTGGCCGTAACCCATAGGACGATCAATTCAAGACTGTCGTCAAAGGAAACGGTATTTTCATCCTGGCCCTCAAAAAGATATGGTAGCTCATCCTGCACAAATACGGCATCCTTTTTGAAAATTTTCTTCCAGTTCAGTAATTGGTCCTTATATTGTGTGAGCAGATTTTTTTCAAGTGCTTTCAGCGATGCAATGGCATGTTTGAGTACTGAACGTTGTCCTTCGCGGTAAACCTCGGCGCAATGTAGCCTATAAGGGTCGATCGGGTAAGTTTTTGAGCTCTCATTTGTAAACGCCAGTGATGCCTGGTCCAGCTTCGATAGCAGCGCAGTTCGTAGAGATTGTAGACCTTGTAATCTTGGCCTTAAGTCAGTCCATTTTTCTCCGCCGACTTTGGATAGATAGGCGAAAAGTTCTAGCAACGGGCGCAAACAATCGTCATTACGAGCGTTGATAAAATATCTGACACCATCTTTAAAATAAAAGGGATCCGTTTTGCTCTTGGCGCCCTGCACTATGGGTTTCTCAAAGGCAAAAGTCGTGTAATCGTCCAAAGTAGGCAAGTCGAGTGACGGCTCTGTTTTCAAAATGGTTTCTACAGTTTCTATGGGCACCATTATCTTTAAAGCAACGTAGTCAAACTCATTGTTCTCTTGAACAAAGCCGTATCCGGCCAAAAGCTCCTCATTGCCTTTGAGGCCATAATTGTTGCACAGTTCTTGACCAGCGCTCGTGGAGTTCAATTTTTCGCAGCAGAAATAGCCATCTGCAGCGTACCACTTTACTTTGGAATGGTGATCATGATTCAAAAGGTCGACAAGTGGGAGGAGGACCACTGAGCATTCGTTGCATCCGGGGTGGATGGTATACTCGGGGAATGCCCTAGAGAGAAGGATAAGATGGGCCCATAAAAATGCACCGAAGGAATACCACACTTGAGCTGTTCCCCTTGCCGCATGGTCTAAGATGACTTGGTAAAACTCTTGGGCACTGACAGAGCTAAAATTTTCATATAGTTCGATATCATGAACCACTGAGCCGCGGTGAAAAACCTGGGGATACTTCAAAATCCAATCATGCCACTCTGTGAAAATTGTGTGTAGTTTCTCCTTCATCGAATTACCCATATTTGTCCCCTGAAGCAATTGCCACTCCGCTGGGTTCCATACCAAAGGGGAGTAGAGCTTCTGAGGTAAATTCCTTATGTATGGGCCAAACGGCTGGTTGTCTTGGAATTTAAACTTGCACAGTAAAAATTTCAACCAAGTATTCCCACCTTGAGAGCTCCCCGTGGGAAAGTACTCGTCTGCCAAAGCTCCGCTAATGATGATTCCCTCTGGCACTTTTATCGTTGCATTGGGAACGTCCTCACTGCACACAGCACAGATGCCCTTCAACTCGTCTTCAACAAAGTCAATTCCGGAAGATATCTCTCCACCCTGAGCCCTGACCCATTCCACCAACTCCGAGACAGCCGGTTTCATAATTTTGTTGTTTTTTTTCGATTTCATCAAACATTTCATTATATAAAATTTTACATTCCGTATGTGGGCTTCATTTACTGTCCCACAGGAGCAAAGAGAGCGCCGTGGACTTAGAAACCGTAGTGTCTTGGTAAGGAAGTCCCACGCCCTTACGCTGTGTCCTGGACGTAGCTGGGTAGTGTAGCGCCTGTTGTATCTCTTGTCCTGCTTGGTCAAACTCCAGCTCGGGCTCAGGCTCGGATGAAGACTCACTCGAGCTCTCCTCGTCGTCTTCCTCGAGCTGACGCACAGTCTCTGGAGCTGTCAACAGCGCCACCTGTCGCTGTTGTGGCAACTGCAAATATCCGTTGTGTTTTGGTGCTACCAAATCATACGACAGCGCCCCCGCCCCGGCCGCTGCCGCGACCACCAGCAGTGCAATTAGCGGCTGCAGGTTCTCAACATACTCTTGTTTCAGGCTTCCCCATGGCGACCTTGACTGAGCGCATTCTAACGAACCAAAGATGACCTCTAGGAAAACCAGGAACAAATGGAATGTGAAAACGACTAGTCTTTGGATCGGATCCAACATTTCCTTGTCATTTTCCTTATATACACTGGCTTGCGATTGATAGCGATACATTTCGATAGCGACTTATATTGGCGGTTCTGCTACCACGTACTATTTTTTTATTAATATGGAAAAAACTAAAAACAACAACAACCAGTCTATATGATCGAATGCTCCTGCTTCTCCTTTATAGTTCCAAATTTCGAGCTCGCTTGGACTTCTTTGTGACTTTACCTGGTTTCCGCGGTCCAGCTTGTTTCGCAGGCGGCTCCCGAGACTCCGCAAACACGAGTTTTTGCAAAGAACTAGCCAGCTTGCCGTCAAACCGATCAATGTCGTCGATGCGGGTCGACAGGGCGACCACCAGCGCCTGGAAACGATCGATGGTCAGTTGGCCCCGCGTCAACGACCCCTGCAAAGTAGTAGATGATATCTTCTCGATTCTTGATGCAAATTTCTCGCCTGCGTCGCCGCTTTTGAACGACAGTCCGGCGACATGGGCCCTGTGATTTACCGCCAGGGTCTCTACCGAGTTTGGGCCCGCCAAATCTTCTACGCTCGAAGAAACCTGCCACTGCGCGATCGACGGGTCGAGGTTGTAGATAAGATAGTGGCGCGAGCCATGGAACGGCTGCTGGAATGAGCTGTGCACTTCCAACAGAGGACCCAACTGGTCCAGTGCTTCTTTCTTGCTAGTAATTTGGGCCCCGCCGAGCTTCACGTCTTTGAGGGACAAGAACCGCCTCATCATATCATTTCTAGCCTCCTCGGTCTTGAGAGATGGGTCATCGTGGACCAGCGACAGCATGCTGTCCCTCAGTTCCACTGGAACCCCCCAGGCCAGGTCCAACATGCAGCATTGACACACGTTACGTTGTTGTGCACATCTTTTGCAGATGAGGGTCTTTGTCAGCGACGAGCGGTGCTTGAGGGCATACATGTCGAAGGGACCAGTACAGATCTTGCATTGGGCACCTTGAGGATACTTGGTGAGGTGGTCAGAGTCCCCCAAGCATTTCTCGCACACTTGCACCTCCATATCTCGTAGAGTTTTTCTAGCTGTTTAACGTTCAAGACAAGAGGAAGAAAATTTTTAGCACTCAGGGTTAAAAAGCGTCAAAGTTATATATCCACATGATATTCAGTTGAAGAAATTCATTGTAGTTGTTGTTGTTTGGTGTATCATCATCGTGCTGATGATGTGAAAGAGAAGGGAGAAAAATTAACAGTAAGAGTTAGGCGGTAACCGGAGAGGAGAGGCCCTGAGCTGGTATTTATATGGTATATAGGTCGCTCCGTACGAAACAAACGATGTGCGTCCTCGTCGATGCACATCATTGCAGACGTCACCACGAAAAAACACACTGCTCACCGTTGGTGGCTGAGACGCCAAGCAATAACATGGGTGGTCCGAAATGTCCATCCATTCTTGCGGCTCCCGCCTGTTCTTGCCTAATTCAGACCTAATGGCGTACCACTGAGCCCTTCCATTGGACTGATAACCGGCTTCCCCTATTCGAGAAGCGGCACCCTCGAGTGTAACTCGTGGACCCTCGCCGAACTGGAATTACGTAGCGCGCATTCTCTTGGGCCCACTTCTCGATAAGCACGGTGGTCACACGTGATGGGACGGGAATTTTTACCTCGCGCTCATGTTCTCTTTATTATCATTATACCCTGACAAAATCTGCTTTTACATAGTCTATACGGCGACCGCTAACGCCCGCTAACGACCGCTAGCTCCCGCTCAGACGGCCCAGTTCGTGCCTCCCGCCTCAGATGTGTCCTGTAGTGTTGTATACAGTTGTCATGCCGGCTGAACTTCTGATCACACCCCTCGTAGGGGCACGAGTGGTTCTTCTCGCCCGTGTGTATCCTGTTGTGTCTTGCCAGGTGGCCGCTGGTGGTGAACCCCTTGAAACATACCAGGCACACGTGCCGCCTCTCGGCGCCCCGCGGCCTGTGTCTCTTGCCCATGCGCGTCGCCGCTGCCGACGACGAGGAACCTTGCGACTCTGAGCCCGAAGTGCTTGCGCTGCTGACGTTGTCAGCAGCGTGCGGTGTGCAGAGCGGTGCCAGCGGTGCCAGAGGCACTAGCGGCACTAGCGGAGCCATCGGTGGCGCCGTTGGCGTGTGCACCGCAACCTGCTGCCCCCGTGGCATTGCATCGAAGGCACACCGGTTGAGCCGACATTTGAGCTCCTCCTCGACTAGCAGCGAGTTGGTCAGTGATGGCAGTAGTGTACGGTGTTTTCTTCCCTCGATCATAGCCCCACCCGTGTGGATCGACATCTCCTCGCCTCTCCTCTCCTTCTTTCCCCTCCGCTGGGGCCCCTGAGACCTCCAGATGAGCTTTGCCTATATATATCTATACATATACGCCCTGCGCTGCCAAGCCCCGGACCCTGAAGTCTTGGCAAACCCGCTCCTGGCGCAGCAATGTGCTCAGCAATGTGCGCAGCCCAAAAAAAGGCACCGCGCTGAGGCAAATACGTCTCAGGGTCAACGTGGTAGAGAGTTAATTTCTCGGCAGGGTCGCGCGGCGCGCGGGAGTAAGCGCGAATGTAGTCGGGCCGAGGTTACGTCGTCGTAGGCACGTCGGATCGTTGGTGGCGTGTTTTGTTCCGAGGATCCGGTGATAGAAAAAGAAAACGAAAACAAAGCTGATAAGACACGCGCGAGGCGCGTTGCGGTGGGCGGGGAGGGGTTGCCAAATATGAAAAATGAAAAATAAAAAGTAGCGCCGCTTGGTTTCGATCCAAGGACATCAGGGTTATGAGCCCTGCGCGCTTCCACTGCGCCACGGCGCTATAGAA